>CAIGRP010022301.1:0-21350 GCA_903798385.1 Fraxinus cuspidata | reverse complement strand
CGAGATGCACCTAACAAACAAAATACATACAAAATTAAGCCTCGATCCACTTAAAATAACAATAATTGCTCTAGTTTAACGATACGTATACACTTATCAATTTGCAAGTGACAACATAGTCATTGACTAATTGCGAATGGCACGAGTAAGGACGTTCTCTCACAAGAGGTTTACCTACAGCCTCTGCGCTTTCTTCTGTTTCCATTGGAAGTTATACTGCTATAAAAACCAAGGAACTTCTTATAGGAAAAATTTGTGGGTGATGACAGGAAGAATGATGATTGCAGTCTTTAAAAGGAACCTATGGTAGACCAAAAATGATTATCAGTAATGGGCCACTGCTGTTTACTTGCTTTCTTGATAGTGTAAGCACCTTCCTGTCCCTTAAATGAGTGGCCAAGTCTTCGAGAGCAAAATTTATGAAACTAAAGGAAAGCTAGCGCAATAATAAGAGGGAAAAGAAATCACTTATCCAGACCAAAATGCACGAATCCGTAATTCCCCACGATCTTGGTTAAAATATCCCCGGGAGGAAATTTTACTCAAGAAGGTAATAGTACATAGTCATGGCTCGCTTTGAGGCTCCCAAAATTCATAGTAAATTATAATTACAACCATATTAACCCAAAGTACCTAACCTGTGAGCAAGAGTGCGTATTCGACTAGCGTATGTATACATATCTAGGCAGCACCTCTAGTCACGCAAGAAAACTCCGTCACTAAGAAGTCAATCACGTACAGCCATCTCTAACCAACTGAACGAGTCCTAGTGCTTATTAGCCAGCGTACTAACAACCTCACTTGCAGCATAGTGGTTGTCCTCCTTGCAGACTGGAGAAATAACTAATCTCCATATATCTAAAATAATTGCATTTCTTTTTGCCAAACCATTTAAAAATGTCCATAATATTTCCATTTTATGGTCTCGGACCAATTCACCTATAAAGTTGCTTGCACTAGAAGAACGAGAGACGTTTCCTTTAAAAACCATCTCATCAAATATACCTGCCCCTTCCTTTAGATGCATTTGGTCACAAAGCCCATCAAAAAGTATCCTGTAAATTACCACATCTGGGAAACATTTTCTTCTCGTCATATCTTCCAATAAGTCATGTGCTTCTCTTGCTTTCCCTTCCCTACAGAACCCACTAATAATAACATTGTAGCTAATCACATCAGGCTTACACCCATTTTTCTCCATCTCATTCAAAATCCCAAAAGCTGAATCGAACTCCTTCTCCTGACAAAACCTACATATTGGAGCATTATACGTTATTGCATCGAGCTTACACCCAACTTTCTCCTTTCCTCTAACAATTCAGAAGCCTCCCCCTTCCGACTGGCCATAAAGAATGCGCTAATCAAAGTGGAATATATTGCAAGATCCAATTCCACTTTCTTTCTCGACATCTCCTCCTTTAGCTTAATAGCCTCATCCAACTCGTCAACCTTACAAAGCCCTTTGTGGTATAAATGTGCGCAATATGTTTAATCTTAAAATCCCCCTTCATCTTCTTCTTCAACTGAAAAGCCTTATCCAATTCTAACTACATGCAGTAGCCGTTAATTAAAATCCCGAATGTCAACACATTTGGTTCCACTCCTCTTTTCAACATTTCATCAAACATATTAAGAAGATGTTTGGTGGGGATTAAAATTGGATTTTCAGTAGAGTTTGATAAAAGTTTTTGTAATGTGTGGTTGAAAAGTTGTGGAACCTTTGAAAGATGTAGTTGATATTGATTGTTTCACTTTGACTTGGATTAAAATCAAATTTTAATCCGGACCAAACAGGGGCTAAGTGCTCGGTGCTCCCTCTATATCACCCTTTACACTACACGCATTGATCCTTATATCATGCGTACAAGCATCTTGGTTCCCTTGTGTTTTAATCTCCATACAACTCCCACATTTCTCAAACTCCCGAAAAACAAGAATACCATTCAAAACCATATTTATAGATTTCACGGTTCTTTGGCATCGAAAAGCTGGAATTTCATCGAACACCTAGAGGGCTCTATGTGGCAAACGAGCTCGACCATAGAACGTGATAATGTTCCAGAGATTGATTTCCTTCTGAATTATTCGGGTGTTAGTTTTCAATTTCTCAACGATATTTTCCATTTCAGAGAGCATTCGGGCTCTGCCGAGCTTGGAGATTATAAGGTTGTAGAAAAGGAGAGAGTGCCGGAAGGGTTTTCGTTTTGAGTGGTCGGGATTCGGGTTAAAGAAGAGCTGGAGGCCTAGCTTGGGGTCCTTCTGGAGGCGAAGGAGGGAGGAGAGTCTGAATGGTGAGACCCTTTAGTTTCTCCATTTTTGAGTGCAACGGTCGGCAAGGCCAAAGAGATCTCATGGAATTGGCGCCATAGAGATATTTGTACTTCGATAGTTATTTGTCAAGCATTTATAGAGCAAGTCTTGATATAAAAATAGCTTTTTATAAGTTGAAAAATTCATAAATTGTACGGATTAAAATCCAAATAGTCGTGAATCTCGTCTTTTGTAAGATAAGAGAATTGGAGTTTTTTTTTTTAAAGAACTCTACTGATTTCGTGTGAAGTCCAAACTTTCTAAAATTATTTTTAAGCTAAATTGTATTTGGAGCCTCGAATCTTTGAAAGTTGTGATGATGGACCTCAAATCTTTGTTTTCTAACAACCGGATTCCCAAAATCTTCCAAACATCATCTATAGGGAAAGATTCCATGCGGCCATGTAAATAAGGACTGAATAGATACATATCATTGACAATTAATTGGACATAGTTCTGGAGATCTCGAAACAACCAAAGACAAACAAGGAATACGTTTGACTTTTGAAAATTTATGAGTGTCGGCACCTAGAAGTCCATATGTCATTCAATGCTCCATTCCTTCACGAAAGTTGTGTTTGTAAGGGAGAGAGAGAGACATTTTATTGAGCTTGAGGAATATGACGGGGAAGGACCGTCACGTAGGCCTTTTATGAGGTATACGTGCATTTTAATCAAAGTGAAAGGACGAAATAAATATAAGTGATGAATGAATATAGATAGCATAATTTAATGAACATCGAATAACATTTTGAAGATCGATTAGTTAGTAGTGATACTAGATAAAGTTCAATGACCAATAATATAATTTACCCTCCAAAAATTTTATTTAAGTAAATAACAACGTAGTAAGATATGTATTTTTAATTGATCAAGAGTATTTATGGTGCATATTGAAATAAGAGAATGTATTTTTTTGAAGTGATGTGATGGAGAATGTGTAGTTGAAAAAGAAGGAAATGTTATTGATGTAATGAATAATATTATTTTTTTGAAGAATGTGTGATTGAAAATGAGTAAAGAATAAAAATGAAAAAAATATGTGGCTCAAATATAGCCAAATCTTTTATTGTCAATTTAACAAACACAATTATCTATTTTCCATCTTTCCCAAAATTCAATTCAAAAACCCCCCACGTCCCTCGTTCACAAAATTTGTGCAAAACCCCCGCTCTCTTAACTATCTTCACTCTCATTCTAAAATTCTTCGGTCCAAAACCCTCAGCTGTCTGAAAATCGGAGCTGTCAAATTCAGGCTGTTAAGGGAGATATGAAGGAAGAGCAAATAGAGAAGCTGAGAGGGGTGGTGAGGGATTGCGTCGGCAAGCATTTGTACTCATCGGCGATTTTCTTCGCCGACAAGGTGGCAGCCATCACGTCCGACCCCGCCGACATATATATGCAAGCACAGGCACTCTACCTCGGCCGCCACTACCGACGCGCCTTCCACCTCCTTAATGCCTCCCAGATTGTCCTCCGTGACCTCCGATTCCGCTACCTCGCCGCCAAGTGCCTGGTAAGTTGTTAATTTTCTCACTTCTCCACCCCGGATACAAATGCACGATGTTATATTTTAATGTTATGCGCCTGTGTAATGCCTACTTGGCGTTTTTAGATCTTTCTTGGAATTTTGAGCTTCTTCATTTTTTCCTCTCGAGTTTCATTCGTGGTGATGCTCGTCAATTGGTTGCTGAAATGTCGCTGATCAGTTAATTTGGAATTTAATTATTCAAGACACTCTGGAAAGATTTATCGAGGATTTCCTGAACTTCTCAAGTCTTAGATTTTATTTATGAAGTTGAGAATTTTCAGATTTAGTCTACTTCTTTTTCTGTTTTCTTTTCATTTTTTATTTTCAATCCCACGTGAACGTGGTGAGGAAATTTCCATAACAAGAAATTTTATAATTTTTTTTTTTTTTTGTTGAAAAAATTCCTTAGGATTAGAATTCCAGCGTGTGTATACTATTCTGAAACTACTTTCGATGATATGTTCTGCCTAAATCTCGACTAACTCAATAGTTCCATCAGTTCCCTGCAGCATGTCAAAATGAAAGTTTGTACATACATGACTGCTCTGCTTATATGATAAATATACAGACTCCTTTGGATACATTTCATCACATGGAAAATTTCATCTATTTATCAGGAAGAACTGAAGGAGTGGGATCAATGCCTTTTAATGCTTGGTCCTGCTAAAGTGGACGAACAAGGTAATATTACTGATACAAAGGATTACGGCAGCACGTATCTTGATAAAGAAGGCGAAGATCGTGAAATCAATGTAAGTGTTTTCCTTTTCTTTTTCTCCAGCACACGTGCAGTAACTTCATCCCTGCTTCATTCTTCCACATTAGAGAAGCATTGACGTGAAATAATTTTTACATCGTGGGATAGATTTTGTCAGCAATATACTTTTTAAGGGGCAAGGCATATGAAGCACTGGAAAATCGTGTACAGGCTCGACTATGGTGCGTGTTTTAGTTTATTATTGTCATTATACTATCTTTATTTATGACTTTCTGGTTTCTGGCCATGACGTAGACCCCATGAATTTTGAAAGTAGAGAACATTTCTTCAAGAATATTAAAATCTAATTGATTATTTAGGACATATTTAAAATGATATATAACAATAAAAGTATCACTTTTCCCCAAAATGAACAAAAGTTTTTATTGCAAGTATTTTACTGTGCTAGAATAGCACTTAAATGGGTCATTAAAAAATGGGTTTCTAATGATGGCATGACATCAAAACTAAAGATATTTGAAACAGGAGAAGTTAATAAATAGTTTAGCTCTCAAAACTAAATAAGGTCACAACTGCGTTAACCCTGGTAACTAGTGAATAAAAGGTAAGCACTATGACATTTTTTAATAGAAGGTGATGTAATTAGATGTGGAAGTGTTTCATGGTGTAGGATAAATGTTATGACGTATGAATTTTTTGGTGTTTGTTATTCCCATTAATTGTTGAATTGATAAATGACTATATACTGGTAGGATATGGTAAACAAGATTCTCCGTGTTTTTCTTGTTACTACCGTGCTATAGAAAGGTCTCTACTGAAATCAATACAATGAATCTTTGTACTCATTAAAAATGGTGGATTTAGAGAATCTCTATTTGTTCTTCGTTTCTTTAGGCATTCCCTCCAGCCTCCATTTTTGCTTTCTTCTGTTTTTAATCTGCTTTTGTGTTGTTTCTCTTTTGTCTTGTTTACATGGACTTATTATATTGTTGCTAAAGTCCAGCGTATTATAAGTTGAGAATTGGTATCACGGTGTCTGAATTTTTCATAGAATCACAATAGTTTCTGTATAATTACAACTATTGAATTGGATATTCTAGTTGGCATACACGGATTTTTATTTTTATTTTATCTGATTCTTACTATTTTCCCCTCTCTGTTCTGTACCTTTCTTTTATGTTGTTGTCAAGTTGATGTTCATGTTTGGTAGCTGAAAGTTATCATCATTCTACCTTTTTCATGAACTTACAGGTACAAAGCTGCCATCAAGGCGGATCCTCTATGTTATGAGGTATGCGAGTTATTCCATCGAGGTGTCTCTCATTAGTATTATTTGGATTGTTTTTGTGAAGTCAATTATAGTTGACATTTATTTTCATTAGAACTGACCTGTTAACTATTTTTGTTTTTGACAATTTGTTACATGTTAAAGTTTTTTGTTGCAATGTGACTTTCTCTAATACTATTGTTGTTCTCGTTGACCCTAATACCACTTTTTCCCCTTCTCATTTCAGGCCTTGGAATGTCTTATAGAGGGTCACATGCTCACCTGTGAAGAAGGTGAGAACTTGTCAAACTTCTTAACTTTGTTTTGTGTGATTCTTAACCATGGGAAAGTTAAAACATAAGTTAGACGTTTAATAGTGTCACGGTTTGTAATATTTGTTAATTTCTACTTTGCAATACATGGATCTTTGGTTGAATACCATAGCTTTATGTTACTCTGTACAAAATACATCCGAAGTTCGCTATGTATAATTAGATAAAGTTTTATTATAATTAAATTTGCCAATAAATTTCAGAGACAAGTCTACTGTCAACATTGCAATTCGGCCCTGAAGATGGTTGGCTCTCTTCATTCTATTCATGTCTGGTAAAGAAAGTAAGTATAGTCTCCAATTCTAGTATACTTCAGATTACAGATTAGTTTCAATTTTGGGAAAATAGCAGTGGCGGTCCCCCACCCTTTTCTGTGTAGCAAGTTGGTCCTCAACCTGTGGCTGGTTTCCATCCACTTGACTGTTAAAAGGGAGGAAGCAGGTGGGGAGCGAAGGATGGTGCTGGGGGCTTGATGGTGGGGGAGGAGGTTGGGGGTTGGCAGGGACAGTTTACATTTTTAATCCCTTTCCCTTTCCCTTTTCCATTCCTTTCTATTTATGTTTTCAAGACAGTTAAGTGTTTACCTATAGTATACTTGAAAAAGTTAGACATGTCGGACATGTGAAAGTCACGTACCTTTTTAATGGTCAACAGGATGAAAACTGTCCGTTGGGGACTAACATGCTAGAAAATTGAAAAATGGGGACAAAACTTGCAACAAAATAATAGGTTGGGGTCCTTGTGGACAAATTTGTTTTTCATGAAAAGGTTGGTGACCCTCAGTGCTGTCCCCGTCCTGTATCTAATTTCATTCTATTTACTTCTGATCGTTAAAAGAATGTACTCTTTTCATCCTGTCCAGTACGACAAAGAATATGTTGTAGAAGCAAAGTTCAGAGAACTAGAACAGGAACATACATTGAAGAACAATACTGATCTTTTAGCCTGCAAAGCTGAGTACTACCATCAGTGTGGTGAATACCAGAAATGCTTTGAACTAACATCAATGTGGGTTGATAATTTTGTTTGAACAGAATGATGCTTTTACTTCTATTCCTTGACCAGTGTCACTTGTGTCGGTACACATGATTTAATTCAGATTGCTAGAGAAGGATCCTTTCCACCTAAAATGTACCCTGGTGCATTTAGCAGCAGCTATGGAGCTTGGGCATTCTAATGAGCTCTATCTCATGGCATGTAATTTAGTCAAGGACTATCCTCAAAAGTGAGTATGCATCTATAATTTTGTATTATTTATGTTAACAACCCATGTTAATCTTGAGAAATAATATTATGTTTTTCCTTTTTTATTTACTAAATTTGCTCTTAGTTTCACTATGGAGTGGAGAGAATGACACAAACTATCAGCACTCTGCCTAAACTATATTGCTATTAGTGGATTGTTGAGGTGACATTTGCATTGTGCAGCAGTGCCCATGGTAAAAAGGTTTTGGCTGAGTCCTACAGGGCAGTAGGTTCTGATTTGACGCGTAAATAATGCCAACAGCTAGGTTCAAACCAGATTTTTGCACTTCTGGCAACATTCTAAATTGTTTAAATTGAGGATATCTAATGTAGTTTACAATACACAAATGCATTATGATCTAATCAAGAGCATGGAACTATCCTCTTGATTAGTCATCTAAGCTCAATAATTATTTGAAGCACCAGGCTATTGTAAGGTCTTTGAATTTTTTTGGAAATAAAAAGCGATGTTCATGTATGAATTTGTCCAAAAAATCCCATATTGCTCAAAGCTAATCTTCATTCACTGGTGAGCACATTGTGTCTTGTTGGATATTTGTCAATTGATTGCCACTCTCTTACGTATTTCCTGTCGCACTTGTTAAATTTGAGGTTAGTTGACGTTTTAATACTAGAAATTTCATATTTCTTAACGTTGAGAAGGATTGGTTTTATAAATATGAGATTTGAGATGAAACTGATTTAGGTCTGTAACTATATTGCATGGATCCAGCCATCCAGGTAGGAGCACTGGGTATGTCACATGCCCAAGAAACAGATTCCCAATGTCCAGTTCCAAGTAAACATGGACTATTGTAGATATGTATATTCTTTTCTAACTTGAACCCTTTTGAAGTAGTTGTGTAGTTTCTGTGAGAACATATATGGATATGCTCTCAAAGCATCACTCATGAATATCACGTTTTCAATTGATGCTCAACTCAGTTTAAAGTATGTACTAAATGCTAAAGTTTGAATATGTGCTGCTTGTATTTATCAACAATAATGTTTCGGATACATATCCCCCTATCCTTGTTCAATTGTCAGAGTATGCGACAGGCATTCTTGGTGTGTTTGGACGTACCATGTGATAGAATTCTGTAAAGTATTGCTGGAAGATAGACTCTTATGGGGAAAATACCTAGATATTTTACTTGCTGTCTTTCTGGGAGAACTTGCTACAGGTGGCAGTTGTTTGAATCAGGCAACAAAGACATGACTACTTGGCATTTTGATGTTTCTCCTATTAATTTTTTATTTCTGATTTACAATTCTGAAACATGTAATTTTCAATGCTTTCAGTTTTGAAAGGAACTGCTAAAAAGTTCCACCAAAGCCTACTCTTTTCATTTCTTGAGAGGTATGTCTTAACGATTCACTATGACATGTTTATCCAGGGCTCTTTCATGGTTTGCTGTGGGTTGCTACTATTACTGTATCAAGAAGTATGATCAATCACGCCGTTATTTCAGGTATTAACCTTTCAGAGAAGGTTGTAAAGGGAGGATTCTAACATATTTATCTTTGAGTGGGGTTTTATACTGGAATTAAACGTTTTTATCAGTTACTCCTTTATTTGAGGCATTAACCTTTCAAAGAAGTTTTGAAGGGATTCTACTATATATTTGTCTGTGTGATATTCTACCACCAGAATTTATATTTTTCCTCCTGGGAGGGGGTACCTCACACTAGGGATTTACCTTGTGTATTAATTTCTATGAATTCAACTGTGCCATTACCTTCTTCTGAATATTAAAATTTGTTCCAGAAAAGCTTAGACGTTGCTGGGTTGGACAGTTTGAATTTTTTTTTGTGCTCAAGTTTTAGTATTAAGTGAATTATACTTTTGAGAAACTGACATGCAGCCTAACTATTCTGATCCTGGGAAGATAGTAATTTATATAGTTGCAATTCTGGGTCATCCTCCAGTGTAATGTTTGGATATGTGATGCAATTGACATCAGAATATCTTACTTAATGGAGTTCTGTGACACAAGTAGAAGTGCACGTTCAGAGAAAATACAATATCTTTGTCAGTAATAATTTAAGAGTCTAAAACAGAGATATAATTGAGCATGTTTGGCTAAGCATAGTTGTCAAACTTAATTTTAAGTAAATTTTTGTTCCAAACATCTTTGGAAAAGTTACTTTCCATATAAAACGAAAAAAAGTTACTTATTTTGATAAAGGGTTACTTTCTAAAAAAGTAACTTAATTCCCGTTTTGTTTTTGCTGAAAATCAGGATGTCTTGAATTTTTTGAAGATGTTTCATCCTTTTTAGGTGTGATATAACTTCAGCATTTGAAGAACTGGTATCTGTTTCATCGAAGGACCCAACATGGGTTCAGGGCGCCCTGGCGTAACCACATAAAAAATGGACACAATAATATGCTTATCTTATTTTGCAGCAAAGCAACAAGTTTGGATGGAACTTTTGGCCCGGCTTGGATTGGTTATGGGAATGCTTATGCTGCTCAAGAAGAAGGGGATCAAGCGATGTCTGCTTATCGTACTGCTTCTCGTTTATTTCCTGGGTAAAATTTTCACTTCAATTCTGCATTGACATAACTGCANTTATCTTATTTTGCAGCAAAGCAACAAGTTTGGATGGAACTTTTGCCCCGGCTTGGATTGGTTATGGGAATGCTTATGCTGCTCAAGAAGAAGGGGATCAAGCGATGTCTGCTTATCGTACTGCTTCTCGTTTATTTCCTGGGTAAAATTTTCACTTCAATTCTGCATTGACATAACTGCAGTCTGTCTAGGAGATTTATAGTTTATTTGGGATAACAAGATTTAGTTGTTCTCTGCATGCACTTTCCCAATAAATTCTGAAGGTTGTACACATAGTTCTCGTCTGTATTACAATGGATAAGTTATGCCTACTCAGTTCTACGTAATGAGGTGGGACCACCGTTGCGCTAACGCCGTTTTCTTGCTCCGAAAAAGGAGAATTGAAATTTTCCTTAAATGTAAGAAATCCGCGAGGTGAAGGCTTGAGCCGGGGAGTCGGGAGGTGTGAACAGAATATGCAAGGAAATTATATCCTACCTAGGATGTTTTTGGATGCCTTTGAGGTTCAGATTGTTAGATAATGAATCATAATTGACTCTACTCTATGGACAAAGGAAAGATAATAAACATCTTCATTGAAACTATATGGTTATTAATAGCATTATTGAAGTTGTAAATCTTTAGCAATGATTGAAACTAACATTGTATGGTTGATGGAGCTGCGATCTTATGTCGGATTTAGATCTGTTTGACGTTTTTGTATTTTAGGATGAATTCCAGATCTAGATCTCAATTGTTATGCGTCTAAGTTATTCTTAAATTTATTAAATGTAGTTATAAAATCCTAAATTGCTAAATTCTTATTACTTGTGAGGGATAAATTTCCTTTTACTAGTTTGATTATTGATATTCTCTTATTCCAGATGCCATTTGCCTACTCTTTACATTGGGATGGAATACATGCGAACCCATAGCTTCAAACTTGCTGAGCAGGTAATGTATCACTTTCTGAAAATTGGATTTCACTGTCAAGGTTCTGATTTTGACTTTAGCTGTCAACTTGTGGAAATTATTTAAATCTCTTTGTTCCCTGTGTTGCTTACGTATCTGTATTTTTTTTCCCGTGATTTACAAGTTAGTTCTATCTTCAATTGTTTTAAATAGATTCTACTTTCAGTTTTTTTTGCAGGCAAAAACTATTTGTCCTTCAGACCCACTTGTATATAATGAACTTGGAACTGTGGCTTATCACATGAAGGAGTAAGATTTTCACCTTTCATGAAATATGTGGACTACTGGTTTATTTCCTGTACGAATAAGTTTGTTTTCTCTTACACTTTTGACTGTACAAAGGATCAAAAGATCCATGACATGCTTGTTTCCTAAGGAGTCAGATTCTGATTATGCAGCCTTTAGATGATAATATATGAGAGCTTATGCTAGTTTACACTTGTTGATTTTCAATTTTAAGGTTTTAATACTGATCAAAGTTAGAGCTTGTATTTCTGTAATATGTGATAGCTTTGGAGCTAATATTCTCTGAAAAGTTTCAGTTATGTTTGGTTGAATTAACTTTGTTTCATTTACAAATTTCATTTGCTTCATGAACATTTTGACCCTCGGGAAGGATTATGGATATAGCAAGTGTCCGGGGAGACAGTTTGGACATGTCCGCTAATGTTTCATACCAGCTTGATATAGATCTGTTTACAGCAATTCGAGACAACTAGAAATCTATAAAATTTTCTGTGATTATTGGTACTCTTTTCTAACATGTGGTAGTTCTCCAGTACTTAGGTCATCTGACCAAAGGAGCATCACGTTGGCTCTGAAGCAGCTGCATTTTAAATGGCATTTTGTAGACGTGATTTGTAGCCTTTCCACTTTCCAGAGATATTAAACTAAGAAAATAAGAAGAATATGGAGGAAATTAAGCTCATGTTCGATGGCCATTATAAAGAGTAATTGGGGGAAAATGATGTTTTGAATAGTGATTTTTTGGAGAATGTGTGGTTAAAAAATAGGAAAAGTTTTGGGTTTACGTGCAAAATATTTTATTGTTTAAATATGTGGTTGAAAATAAGTGAGAAATAAAGAGTTTTAATTTAAAGAGAGCCAAACATGGGCTAATTTAAATATAGTTGTGTAGGTCTAGCTCTTTCTATCTTTAGTAACTGATGAATTCAATGAATACATGTGGGAAGAACAACATTGTTAAGTTCTTGAGATGTAGCATGTAAAATTTTTTTACTGATGCAGGTTTAGATGGAAGATTCCTTGAAACCCCCAGTGGCCTTTTGAGTCAGTTTCATTTGAAAGGGTCTTTACTTTGTCTATATGAGAAATGGAGAAAAAGAAAATATGACTTTTTTTTCCGGTATTTTATACATCCTAATTACATGTTTCTGACAATTTCTGATGTTTTTTGCAATTATATATTGCTATACTAGTAACACAATGTATACATTCCTATTCACGTGATCCTATTTGGTAAACTAAGTATTTTTATACATACTTTTGAAGCTATTAAAATCAGCACGATTGTTTTCTTAAAATCTTTCAGGTACAAGGAAGCTGTACGGTGGTTCGAGAAGACATTAGCTCGCATACCATCCTCTGTAAGTGAGATGTGGGAGCCAACTGTAGTCAATCTTGCTCATGCATTGAGGAAATTGAAGTATGTATATTCTTTTTAAGCTTCCACCTGCTGTTCTCAATTTTAGCTATGTAAACTCAAGGATGTGAAATGGGTTCCTCATGATCTATTTTTTCTTTCTCAACCAGTGACGTATTGAGTCAGAACTGCTCTTAGTTGGGTAAACTGCAAGTAGTTAATGCTCAGATGACTGACTCATTTTTTTTTGATGGATGGCATATTTACACTAAATTTTACAAAACCAAAAACTATTACAGGTTTCACAACCTTGAAGGCATAATAACCTGTTTAGATTGAATGCATTACAGTAACAAAAACAACTACAGGTCGAGAGAAAAAAAGTGTTTTTTGGTTTCCATTTAAACATTGATTTTTGATTAGCTGGAAATACTAATAAGTTGATGGATGGATGGATGGATGGATGGAGTCCATTTGATGTGTTAGTGTCATGATGAACTTCTAAGTTCTATTTTTCCATTACCATTACCATGTGACATTGTGACTCACTAGTAAGTTTGCTTCAGGGTGAAAGTGCAGTGTAACCATAAGATCTAATCTATCATTATGTACTTTTTCTTGTTATGGAGATGCCAGAACTGTTCGTGACTTATAATTTCTAGCTCTCAAAAAGAGATAGAATTGGAATATATAGTGTGTTGTCGTTAACATTTCTTATTTTTTGTTGTCATAGTTCTAATTTACTTGTGTTATTAGATTCAAGTTAGAAAGCTACATGTTCTGCGGTTAATATCAATCGACTACTTAATATCAGGAGGTACAATGAGGCAATTGTATACTATGAGAAAGCTCTTTCTTTATCAACAAGAAGTTCGAGTACTTACGCAGGACTTGCATACACGTATCATCTGCAGGTGGGTATTTCTGAAATATTTTTAGTTGAGTTCGATTGTCTGCAAATCAATGATGAGAATCTTTGATTATAAAACTTTGTTTTTGCAGGATAACTTCACTTCAGCAATTACATATTATCACAAAGTAAGATATTGGTAAAATTATCTAGAGCTGGCTTACTAGATTTTAGACATCGCATTATTGTTTACAATGTTTTGCGGTTTACCAAATTTTTTTCCTGTTAGTGGAACACATTATAGCACATGAAAATTATATATTTTATTATTATTTTTGACCCTACATACAACATTGATTCTATTCGTTTTAACAGGCTTTATGGCTCAAACCAGATGAACAGTTCTGTACTGAGATGTTGAATTTGGCGCTTGAAGATGAATGCCGCCATGGCGCCGACATTGAGCGCGAATCTCGTCAAAGATAAAGTATGCTTTGCTTAGAATTTCAATGTGACACAGCATCACCTACCCCAAGTTGCTTTCAAAAATCCCATTGCCATTTACACTCTCTGACCATTTACTAGTATTCTGAAGTTTGTCAGAATTCTACCAAATGACCCGATCGTCAGAGTCCATTTGGCCAGTCCAATTTCAGAGTTTCTTTTGGTTGAACTCACTAACTAGTGACTATTTTGTAGGTCTTTAACAATTTTAGGTTTGATTCGCAACATCTTTACAAGATTTGGCAGTGACATTGATCTTTACAAGATTTCAGGTTTCACTAACCTGACTTTGCCACTTCGAGCTACATCTGGCATATTGTAAAGAATTTAGGAATAGGCAATGTTGTTGGTAAAGACTGTGTAAACGTGTATTAATTAGTATAGATATAATTATGAGTCAGGTTCTTGGCTTTCGACCCGTTCTTTCTTTCAATCATGGCAGCAAGACATGTTTCTTGTCTAATCAAAAGCTCAACGGTACAAGGAAGATTGGTATGCCAATTTGGTTTGGTTTAGAAAAGCCCACTTTAACACGTTACGGGTGAAGCCATGAAAAGCTCTTTAAGCTATTTTTCCATCCTTGTATCATTAGCCAAACTAAAATTCCCCATTCCCAATGGTAACGCGTCTGATCAAACATTTAGTGAACTTGGAAATTATGCTGAAACATTGATGGTTGAGCTTTGGGATAGACAGATTCCTAAATTAAGAGTTTCGATTATTTTTGCTCAGGTAATCATAAATGGCTTCGGTCGAAATTTAGTAATTTACATCTACCCTGTTGCAACAGTGCACGTGCATGATAAATTATACAGTTGGAGAAATGCAAGTATCAATGAAATTTGGAGTAGATATAAAGTTATGGTCCTAAATATTGGATGTGGAGTTGCTGCTATTTCCAGGCTTCTGGAGTTATTGTGCATCGTAAATTTTTTACTGCTTGCAATGCATTGTCTCTTTTGAAATCAACCCAAATGGCATTTCTTCCCTGTAGCGAAGGTCAGATTGTACTTAATGCCTCAGAACAATAGTTTTCGCACCATATAACGAAGAAATTTTGGTTACCCATGATGTCCACTGTGAGAAAAGTTTGAACGGCCTTTAATCAGAAAAGATATTTCTCGTCGTGGCTAGTGAAACAAAATGATGGCCCTCTTCGATAACGTCTTCTTTTATATACCAAACTTGCTTTGATGCATTTGATTTGTTCTCAAGTATACGAAATGGATCAAAATATAATATTTACTTGTTCGAATAAGCAAAACGTGAGATTTCTTTCACAACTTGATTATCAAAAAATGGTCACTATAAAAAGATTGCTAGTGAAGTGTCTCAATTTGACTACTACTTAATCTTTCCATTTATCCAAAAAAAAAAATTTAATTTAATGTCAAATGGCGTATTTATTTATTTAATTCTACATGCCAATATCATAGCTAGCTGAGCTGCCAAGAAACTAGAAACCTACCAATAATCTTCTTACAAGTCAGCTCCACACGCCACCGCCAACAGCAGCCTTCTTCTCTTATAAAGCCAGCTGCCCACCAATAAACACCTCATCTCTCTCTCTCTCTCGATATGGTTTCTAGCAAAATGAGTTTCCAGCGATTCCATGACACATGGTTTAAGCAGTTCCGCCACCTTGTGCACCAGCTAAACGAAGCCCCAAGACCACACACCACGGAGGAGCACTACCATCACCTCCGCCAGCTGGTGAGCAAAGTCATGTCCCACTGCGCCGAGTATTACAGAGTCAAATCTCTCGTCGTCAAGCAGGACGTGCTATCCTTCTCCTCCGTGCCGTGGACCACCACCCTCGAGCGCTCTCTCCACTGGATCGGCGGGTGGCGCCCCACCACCGCCTTCCACCTTTTGAGTCCCGTGTGGAGCATCCTTTTTGAGTCCCGTGTGGTTGATATTCTCCGGAGGTATCGCACCGGCGACCTCGGGGACCTCTCTCCTGGCCAGTTCCACCGTGTCAGTGAGCTTCAGCGTGAGACTGTGCACGAAGAGAATGCAATCACTGATGAGCTCTCCGTGTGGCAGGCATGCATGCACTTAATTCTAAATTAATAAATTAAGTAATTGTGATGCCAAGATTATTTTTTTACTATTATTAAGATGAGGAATCCATAGTTGTTCGGTTTCTGAATATTGGTCTTCCCGAATTTTTTTTTATACTTTCTTCTTAGTTTTAAGTAATAAAATTAATTTTGTTTATATAAAGAGAGACTAATTCTATGAACTGCATAAAATTCAGTTTTTTTTTTATTAATGTCTAAGCAATTTTTTTGTCTAAATGTAATTATGCATATCAATTTTTATTTTTGGTGACTAGGATAGTGCAAGTGATATTGTAGGATTGTGTGGAGATTTTGATGAGAAGATGGAAAGACTAGCAAGAATATTGAACACGGCGGACGGCCTCCTGCTGAAAACTATCGAGACGGTGGTGGAGCTGTTGACGCCGAAACAGGCGGCGGAGTTCCTGGTGGCGGCTGCCGAGTTGTACTTTGGGATTCATGCATGGGGCGTTGAACAAGATCGTCAAAGAGGCAATGTATGAATTTTACAATTCTTTTCTAATTAGAGTGTGTGTAATTATATATATGTTCAGATTATAGACCTATGCAGTTAAAAAAAAAAGGTAATTTATTTGGCCAATCGGTCTGTAGTCTCTCTCTCTGTTAGGGCATGAAAATAGAAAAGTTGATGACGTGTTCTATGGAGAATTGATGCATGCATGCATGGGGACACCTGTCAGTCTACATGTAGGCTTCTCTATTATTATTGGGAAACACATCAATGCAGCCCCCTCCAATAGGGGGGCGCCAACTGTCCTTGTCCTGGTCATTCAGGACAAGGAGCACAGCTCATTTTTATTAATCCCTATTTGATTAGAAATTAAAATTAGATTTAATCTAAGCACGTGTTTGATGTTTTTAAGTTTTAATTCATTTTTCATTCTTTTTATCAATTAAAATTCTCTCAATAAAATAATATTACACGTAAATTTAAAAAATTTTAAAATTTTCAAATAGTGGAACACAAACAAGAACTAAGTCAAAATTCATAACTAATTTTAATCTTGGATTTACGAGATTCGCAATTTTAAATCACATATTTCAACAATTTTTATCCAAATCTACTAAAAATTTAATTTTAATAATGAAAATTTTAGTGACTAGTTTGTTGCCTAAAATATATTATAAGTTTATTGGAAAATCCGTATAAACTAATATAAACTCTGACACGGGAAATCTAAGTGAACGATTTCGGAAGTCTCAAAATGCTTGAAAGGTTGGGGACCCACAGTGCTCTACTTTGAAGGTTAAGAATCTACCCATTAATTAAGGTTGGGAAGCTCGGTGGTACTTCTCCAAAGAAATTGACAAAATTCACCTCCCCCCAAATTTTTGCTCTTGATAAGACGTAAATTTTGATGTTTTGACAAAAGTTGATCCAATGTGTGGTTCAAACTTGCATAGGCGTCAACCTTACACATCGATATATGCAAATTCATCAGACGAACTTTAAACACGACATAATACCCCAAATCCAAATTTTGAATTTTTACACTTCAATATTTCCCCCCATCAACAGATAATTCATCCCACTGGTACCAGCAATGGCATTCACTAAACCGTGGGGGCGCGGAGAATGATGAAAAACAGCAAAAGATTAACGAGCAATGTTTCACAAGGAAAGCCAAATCCGTAGTCCCAGTGTTATAACAGTGAGCATAACACCGAGTAAATGAAAATGACAAAAGGGTTCATGCACACACCACTTTCAGCACTCAAAACGACAATGAAAGTGCACATAGTCGACTTCCCTCTGCATTGCTTGTTTTACTTCTTTCCTCGCAGTTTCGCCCCGAGAACCCTCTCGAGTTTAGAAATTATCTGCTGATTTGGAATGGCCTTTCCAGACTCATATTCCTGGATGATTTGGGGTTTCTCATTTATCATCTGTCGAGCAAAGAATGACGAGGTTAGGAGGAAGTAAATTAAATGAACAAACAGTAGCTGCTTCATCTGCCTAAACGTGTGCTTGGATGCAGAAATAGAGAAAGGACTCACCTGAGCTAGTTGAGCTTGTGTCAGTTTCTTGTCCAATCGAGCTTGCATGATGGCTCTTTTCAATTCACTAGGAACCTTCTCATCTGAGACAAAGTGACAAAAAGAGAACAAGTGCCAAAGGAAGGTCACCAAATGAAATTTCATACTTGGCCGTTACATAAGAATAAACTTTTATTATCATATATTCTTGTGCACTGCAATCCTTGAAATTATAGAATGAAAAGAACAAAATGTAATGCATCAGACATACAAAAATTCATATTGTACGGAAACACAGCAAGTTAATGGACTCTGAAATCTGTTTATCTTCAAAAATGAGAGCCAAAAAATTTAAGTAATGGAAAGCAAACGAAAATGTATTAAAAAGCAAACAGTTTCTGGCATTCAATCAACAGTATTGAAGCGAAAAGGCACTTCACTACATTTAGAAGTATGATGAGTCCTGCGTGATTATCTCTTAAACACAATAGGAACAGTTAAATACTGTAATTCTGTGAAAAAAAGCAAGTGAAATCAACTTACGAGCTAGATTCTCTGTGTCCTCATCAAGCTTCCTGGTGTTCAAAGACGTACTGCTTGAAGCAGCCCTGTTTGTGCCAGCATTTGCTGCAGTGGAGAATAAAGTTATTGTTACTAAACAAATCAAGAGCTAGTAAAATGTAATTAAGGCTTCACACTTTAAAAGGCTACAAGAAGTTACATTTCTCACTTATGGTCCATAAACAGATACCCTAAACTACTAAAGGCATTAGAAACAATCATTGAATCGGCACTCTTAACAAAAAGGAAGAGAGACCTTGGCCATTCAGAGTGGTTACGAAACACGTGCAAAAGGCACATCGGATAATCAGAACCAATCAGCTTCAAAAAGAATTTTATATGATCACATTGTCGACGTCAAAATCTGTGTTTATGACATGTACACAGAAGATGTAAACGGAAAACTATATTAAAGATTGAACTCAGGTTGCAAAATTTCTCTGTTTGAAGTTGCTGAGTGCTCAAGTATGGGAAATAATTTTAGCGCAGTTTTTCAACGTGTATGTGTAGATGCCTTTGTTCTGCCGATGAAGAGGCTTTTATAGAAGCAGATGAGGAAGGTGGTATCCTCCTTGCTTCCTCTAAATGCTCGAGTGGCGTCCAAGGCATACTCTCTGCTACAAAACCACTCCGCATCATTGTAGCCAGCATGAGTCAAATCCCAGGCTTTCCGGAGCTGGATGTCTGTGTCGATCCCTCCATCATACCTCCTGCAGACGTACAGATGATCACTCGGACTCAACTGCACTGATGACCTTGTGGAGCTTTTGGTATGCCAAGGATGAAGTAAATAGTTGGGGATCAATATTAATGAGGATGTTACTTGGTGTTATGCTGTCCTTAAACTCAGCAGATTAACTTAATGTGCAGCAATTGCTCTCTTTTCTGAGTAGTGCCAGTTCCCTTGTTTTGATCAGCCGACCTTTAACACCCACTGAGTAATCCGACATCCGTAATGGGCACCTGTTCTCAAGAGGTTGATTCTTTCACTAGTCTTCTGCATCTCTTTGCAAGAGAATGATTTTAGCACTTGTTTCCCTAACCAGGATCCAAGGCATTTATCATGATATGCCATGTAGATTCCTTGGAGATTAGGATGCTACACGTATGAACGTCTAAAACTTTAAAAATATGCATAGAATATGAACTATCCAAGTATCACATTGACCTTTACCCAGTTAAACCAGATAATATATATCTAGCTGAAGCAAAACAAAAGAAATGCCCATCAACATTATCTCTAACAGATTGCACACAATGAGATTTGATCAGATAAAAAATATTTCCACCAAGATCAAGTTTTGCATTGATACACTATTAACATGACCGCAGTTCAAACTATAATTCCAAAGCTAACTCTAATGCTATGTACTGTGGCATAAAATTAGGGCTTAAGATGGAATATGAAAGATTGCATTCATATACAGTTCCTTTCCCTTTTTTTTTCTAAAGAAATAGCAATTGCCAGGCCCAATTTAATGTAGTTAAAACTAGATTACCATACCGTTTTCACTCAAATCGTAAAGAAATGAAATCTGCCGTGACTAGAACTTAAACCCACGATAATCTCAGCAATTAAACTCCCATATAGAGTTCAAATCAAATGTCTAACGGGGGATACAGTAAATACCATATTATGATAAAACAAATATTAACACCAGCCATAAATCCATGCATAAACTTATTCGCGAATAATTGAAAAAGGAACACATAAACAGAACCCTAAATGACAGAGAATAACTGAAGCAGGGCTGAAAAAAAAATCAATTGCATACACTTTCAGAAATAAAGAAATAATTAGGATTTAGGGGAAAGGATAAAATAAATAAATCGAACAAGGAGACAGAAAGTGCAAACGACTATTTTGGCAACGGAGCTGTTATACAACATATTAAATCCTAAACTGTATAATTGCGAGGATGCACAACAAATAAATAGCAGATACATACACTTCCTAAGGGTTTCGATCTCGGCGCCGGAACGGCGAGCGGCGTTGACGGCTTTCTCATCCTTACGAGCAGCGGCAGTGGGAGCCTTCTTCCGGATAACAACTGGTTCCCAATCCTGTGCGATTCCTGCCATTTTTATTGCTGTTCTTCTCTACTTTGCCTCTACCTTTCGATAAAAAATCTCTCAGTGCGCGTGCTAGATACCTG
This sequence comes from Fraxinus cuspidata, assembly GCA_903798385.1. NCBI lineage: Eukaryota > Viridiplantae > Streptophyta > Magnoliopsida > Lamiales > Oleaceae > Fraxinus > Fraxinus cuspidata. The sequence continues at coordinate 686 of CAIGRP010022301.1, read as the reverse complement.
GCGAGGGATTGCTGATTGATATTTATTGTAGGGAATATTAACGAGCGTTTGGTTACGGGGTTATATGCGTGAATCGAGAGTAAATTCACTAAATTGTCTGAATTTGTACTCATGTGTTCGATTGCTCACTGAAGTTTGAGATGATAAGTTTTGATCACTAAACTTATTCAAACATTGAAAGTTACTCACGGCGTACAAACCTTCAATGGAATTAGTGATGCTGCTAACGAATTGCACATGTGGCGTCCCTTCGTGTCTTTAATAAATTGTCACATTTTCGATTGCTCAGTAAACTTTGAAAAATGTATTCGATTGTTGACTAAATTTTGAAAAACGATTTTAATTGCTCACTGAAATTTTAGGTGGTCAGATTTTGGTCACTAAACTTATAAGAATGACGTCAACATGTTGTTCGCTAAAAATATGTACCACAAGTGCACGAATCGCTTAAAAGTGATAAATTGGACAAATGAACCAGAGTTGTCGATCCCACACGAAATGATTACTCGATTAATCAATAGTTAAATTTAATTTTAGCATATTTTTGTAGAATTTTAAGTCATTTTCATCGTTTGAAAATTTCATATTTATTGTGCGTTTCGTTGTTAAAATTAAATTAAATTTTGAATTTTGCAACAAAACTCACAATAAATTTAATTAAAACTTAAGTTTTGTAATGAAACACA
>CAIGRP010022300.1:0-14934 GCA_903798385.1 Fraxinus cuspidata | reverse complement strand
AAGTGTTTGCCTACTTCTCTTCTTGTACTTAACCTTATATTCATTATTTACTAAGAAGGGGAGATTTCACTTGTAAACTCATTTTGAATTGTGGGTCGTGTTGAGGTCCCGAAAAACTCAACATTGTAAAAGGGTAGGTGCTCCTTGTTGCAAGTCACCGGAAGCGCTATAAAATGTTGGATTACACATAAGTCAATCAACATAGTGAAAAAGATCTTGCTCGTGTCGGAGAGCTTGGTAACGGGGGATGTAGATCATTGCATTGGATTGAACTTCCATAACAATATTATTTGCATTTTCTATCCCTTTTACTTAACGCTTTACTTTGTGTAAAATACGTTGTTCCACTTACTTGCTTATTTATACTTACTATTTAAATTAATCTATTTAGTCTTTACTTGCTTAAATTTAGATTAATTTTTTGAAAAAAAAATTAAAACCAATTCACCCCCCTCTTGGTAAGAAGAAAAAATTTTAGGTTTACGTGTAATGTTATTTTATTGGAGAATGAATGATTGATATGAAAAAAGAGAAAAATGGATTATAATTTTAAAGGAGTCAAACGGGGGCTACATTATTTGTGATGTTGAATTTGTGAAATCAATATTTTTATCATATATTTATTTGTCTAGCATGTATAACAAAACGTGATATGCATTAATAAATTAAGTGGATTAGATTTTAGTATAACTTGTTAGGAGAAATGGATCAATAAACATTATTTAAGATTCTCGTAACTGCAAATTTAAAGACATTTTGACTGCACATATTAATTGTGGACTTCCTTTTTGTAAATATAAGTTTCCCGTTCAATTTTAAAAGATCACCTTGAATGAGATTTTCATAATATGCATTAATTAGGTGATAAATAGATAAATTAAAGAATATGAAAAATTTCAAATTAATCTTGTTTAAACCACCTTTTACATAAATTTATTAGTAATTATTTATCACGTAAATTTTTTTTAATGAACGTTTGGAAGCGATTTAAATATTAAAAATTTGAGTCATTATAGTATGCTATCAGAGCTCGAGTTTTTATCGGTTCGATAGACATTGCAAATTCTTTTTTTGAAAAAAGTTAATTTTATTCAGTTTTCCAAAAAAGAAAAAGAAAAAAAGAAAAGAAGTTACGTGAACAGTGTGAGGAAATATTATATAAAAACAATTATTATATTTTTTTTATTTGTTTCATGTAATAAATGTTTATCGTGTGTAGCCTAGAATTTACATGATATTTGTTTATAATTATTATTTTTCTTAAGAGATGTAAATTTTAAAGAAAATAATTTTTTTAAAGTTCTTATATATGTAAAAATATAAAAGACCCTTGGTACTCAGCAATCATTGATCGACCACCATCTCATGACTCTAATGTATGTAATGGGGTAAGGAAAGAAATGACTATTCAAATATTTTGTGTAACTCTACATTTTCTAGTTACCTCCTTGTAGATTTCATGACATGCACAGTTTTCTCTCTAAATATATGATTTATATCTCAAGTAAAGCATGAATTTTTTACTTGTATACGCGATCATGAAATATGTTGTCACCATGGTAATAATGTAAGCATGATACGTTAGGCTTCATTCTTGGGTGGACAGATGACTTGTCCCCATAGAGACCATAATAGAATTGTCATGGATGGTATTATTTTTTTCATAAAAATGAGGAGTTTTAGACCAAGTATCAAGAACTCCTCGATTTGGCAAAATAAAATTCTGAGGACGAAATTTTTTAAGGATGAGAGTTTGTAATATCCCGAAAATTTTATACACAAAATTATTTATTATATCTATTATATTTTTATAATTTTGAAAAGTTGATGGACCAATGTAAAATAGTATTAAATCCAATATTATTTTGGGTCAGATAATTAATTATTGATAAAGTAATGATTAGTATATCAATAAAGGACTCTTTCTGTATCTTGTAACTAATTAGAAGTTTTCAACTCGAGAAATGGTTATTTCGTATAAGTTAAGTCCAAGTTATTTCAATTCGAATATCGTATTTAATGGGTTTTATTTTATTACTTAATAAAATAACTTTTAGGATAATTAGGAAAAGAATATAAATCAATGTTTATCTTTAAGTTTGAAAAATATTTGATATATCTTATTTGTTATTTCATTTTAACTACCGAATTCAATTTGTGCATGTGAATTTGAACCCTTTGCATATATGTTTGTTATTTTACACATTATTTATTAGTTGGATAAATCCACTCATTATCTCTCATGTTTTCACTAACTTCTAACCAGATCACATTATCTCATAAACTCTCGTTTCTTTTCCCCATTACAAATATCTTTTAATTTATCTTCCACTGTATAATTATCATTTTACATCCATTTTATTTGTAGCAACAAAACAAATAACAAAATACTTTCATAATCCTCCATCTTTTAGGAAGAAAGCAAATCTTTTTATAAATTTTTGGGTAGTTTCAAGATGTACAAAATCTAAATTTTTGCAAGCATCAAATCAAGAGTTTCAAAGGTATAAGGTAGGATTACGAGGTGCAAGTGGTTTGTCTCGATTAATATTATTTCTTTATTTTGATATATGTTATGCTAATGAAAGATACGATATGATATGGTCATCCGGCACCAAGATATGATATATTATGAGTTTTTTACCAGTTTCTAAAGTTCTGATATGATAGTATAATTATTTTGATAAGTGTTTATGAAATGTGTGGTTGAAAAGTTATTAATTCCTTAAAATGTGTGGTTAAAATTAATTGTTGATTTTGATTTAAGAAAAGAAGAAGAGGCATATGAAAAATGAAATTTTGACATGGATAAGCTTGGGGTCTAGTGTTCGAATATTTGACGCATCTTGGTGAATACACCGACAAAAAGAAAAATTAGGGATAACCGAATTTGATAGCCCAATAATAACTAACCAAGAGGAAGTGAATTAATTTTTGAAACTTTTTCAAAAAATAATTTCAAATTAAGCTCGTGTTTAATGGCCATTATTTTGAAAAAAATGAAGTTTTGAATAGTGATTTTTTGGTGAATGTGTAATTAAAAAATATGAAAATTTTTTAGGTTTACATTCAAATATTTTATTGTGTAAATATATTGTTGAAAATGAGTATGAGAATTAAAGTGTTTTGAAATAATGATTGTCAAACAGGGGCTAAGTAAATCGCACATACGTTGATCAATCAAGTAATAATCATGAAAAAAATAAGTAAAAGAGTAGCGAGGATGCAAACAATATATTTATGGAGGTTCGATTCAAACAAATGATCTACGCCATCCGTTACCAAACTCCCCTTTATGCCCTTTTCACTACATTGAGTGATTTATAGTGCAATCCAAATTCTTACAACGCAACTGGAGATTTATGAACAAGAAACACAGATCCTTATATAATATTGAGCTTTAAAGGGACCTCAATATAATCCAAAGATTTAAAGAAATGATTTTTCAACAAAACTTATTTCTTAATATATGATACAAATGAATTAAGTACCAAGAGAAACTAACACTTCAATGAATAGTAATAAATAATAGCTTAAGCGTTGATGAGAAAACCTTGATGAATGTGATGATTTAAAAGTGAATGTGATGATTTAAAAGTTCGATTTAATCAATCAAAATTTTTGATATGCGGAAGTAGAAGAAATAAATGATATGTAAGTACAAAGATTGGCTCAAAATAGTTCTCTCTTTAATGCACTAAAAAGTCATTTTGTTAATGGTAAAAGAGAACCTATTTATAGACAACAATTTGCAAAATTTTGTGTCTAATCGGATGAGGGATCCATCGATTGGTAAAATATAAGAGTTGGACAAAAGGGACAGAAGTTAGAATTGTAAATTTTGAATCGTTGCATTTTCGATCAATTAGATGACACCTTCAGTCGACTGATCTGGTCGACAAGTTCGCTAGAATGGTTTTTTCGATATAGCCCCTTTTGGTCCAATCCGAATGTTAAGAAAACTTGGACTTTTGGAAATTGTTTTAACTAATTTTTCAAGGTAAATGATGTTTTAAAAATATGATCTAAATTCAAATATCATTTTGAAAATCAATTTTACTTTTGATTAAAATATTTTATACAAGTGATATCAAAATACCTTTTTGTTGCATAAATTAGTTTTTGAGCTTTTATCATTCATTGTTAAAAATCAAAGTATTGGTATCTTTAGATTTGGTCTAAAAAGTCTAGTCTTTGATGTTTCTTTGAAATTTGGCTCTTAGGCTATTGTCTTGATCTTTTTTTGAAATTTGGCTTTTAATCTTGTCGTGAACAACTTTGTCTTAAATGCTTGGAAGACTCAATTCGATATTGACCTTCTTTGTTAGTCCAATTTATAATGATAGTCTTGATTGTGATCTTTTGGCGACGGTCGATGGAATTATCATAGAATGCTTTGAAAACTATGATTACTTAAATTCAATTATTATTAAACAAGATTAAGGTTAAAGTCAACCATAATTCAACAATATCCCCTTTTTCATTACGACAAATAAGATGATTTGTAAAGTAATATCAACAATTGATAAGGAATAAAATTCTTAAATTTAACATAGATGGTTTAAAAAGTAATATCAACAATTGTTAAGGAATAAAAATCTTTTACAAACCAATTATCATCCATTTAAAGCATATCAAAAAATAGACAATTCAAAGTACATCGTTTGATCATTCAACGCATATAAAATCCATCTCGCTCATTTTACCTCCTTTTGGAATAAGAAAAAGATAACGCATATGAGAGCAATGATTTTGAATAAATGATTCAAACGTTAAAATCGTCCATAGGAACAAATAGCATTCATCCTCAATTAAAAATAAAATTCCAAATATATACAAGTCTAAACAAGATAATGATCATCACATTTACAGTAAAATACTGTTCAAGGTACGAGTAATGGAATTTAACATATAAATTTGAACCAATGATGCACATAAAATCAATCATGCAAGAACATTTAGTATAAATTCAATTTAGCCTCATACTTCAAATTCATCAATGATTTTCAAACCTTTTTGAATATATAGAAATCTACCAAGTGTTAGAGGTTTAGTGAGAATGTGGCCAATTTTTATCCTTATTAACAAATTCTAGTGCAATATCTCTCTTTTGTGCATGATGTCTTAGAAAGTAGTGTCTAATTTCAATATTCTTAATTCGAGAATGCAAGACAATTTGTTTGACAAGTTTATGGCGCTACACATGACGTGTATATAATCGAAAGATAAATGATACTCATTTAATGTTTATTTCATCCATAAAACTTGAACACAACAACTAGCAGTCAAAATCTGTTCGGTCTAGCAATAGACAATGTACATACACACAAGCTAAACATAATATCGGGTATAATAGCAATTAAGTAAAGAATGGATCTAATCATACCTTGATATTTTGTTATGTCTATGTAAGTACCTTAATCGTCTTTATCCAATTTAATTGATGAACTCATTGGAATATTTTATTGGCTTCAACTCCCCTATTTAAACTTTTTTAGTATGTCCATGATGTATTTAGTTTGACTAATGAAGATTTCATCATTAGTTTGTTTGATTTGAAGCTTAAGGAAGAACTTGAGTTCCCCATCATGCTCATTTCAAATTATTTGTTCATATACTTTGAAAACTACTCACAAAGGGAAATTTTAGCGACACCAAAGATAATATCATCAACATAAATTTACACAATAATCATATCATCCTTTTTTTTTTTTTTTGGTAAAAAGTTAGTTTTCTCTTTCCCATCGAAAAACCATTTAAGAGTGCACTTTTGACATCCATTTGGTAAAGAATAAATCATTTATGACAAAAAAAAAATAAAAAGCATGTGAATGGTTCCGTTATAGCAACGGTGCAAATGTTTTCTCAAACTCTATACATTCTTATTGATTGTAACCTTGAGCTACTAATCTAATCTTGTTACACACATTTATACCATTTTCATCAATTTTATTTCAAAAAACCCATTTCTTACTCATAACATTTTGATCACTTGGTCTAGCAGCTGAATCCCAAACATGATTTTTTTTCAAATTTATTTAGTTGTTCTTGCATATCTTTAATCCAAAATTCATCAAAATTTGTTTATTTGAAATTCTTTGGTTCAACTTGTGAAATAAAAGTGCAATTAATATAACGATATCTAGTAGAGTTTTAGTACTTACACCTTTGTATGGATCACCAATGCTAAGCTCTTTTGGATGAGAATGGACAAACCTCCATTCCTTAAGTAGAGATGGACACTATGTACTTCGAAAGATTCTACTTCATTTTATTACATATTTGCTTCTTCCTTATGTTATTGATCTTCAAGACTTTTTGGATCCTACTTGTTTTAATTTTGGATGTCTATTTGCTCAAAAGAAAATTTCCAAACCTACATCAATATCAATACATTATTCTTTGTTTAGGGGATTAGTTTCATCAAATGTTGCATGCACGGACTTTTCAAAGACTAAAATTCTTTTGTTAAAAACTTTGTAAGTCTTGCTAGTAAATGAATATCCAAGAAAATTTCAATATTGGACTTTAAATCAAGTTTTTCCAAGTTTTCATTTGTATTTAAGATAAAACATTTACAATCAAATACTTTGAAATAACTAATATTGGAAACTCTATTTCTCCAAATCTCGCATAGAGTTTTTGTTTTCAACCAACTAAAACTTTATTTGCAATGTAACAAGCAATGTTAACGATTTTTGCCCAAAAATATTTTGGTAACCTATTTTCATTTAATATAGTTCAAGCTTTTTCTTATATATATCGAAAATTTATGTTCATATCCATTAATTTTACAAAACTCATCAAAAGCAATAATGTCAAATTCTTCACCATGAGCACTTCTAACGGTAGTAATAATATATCACTTTTTATTTTAAACCTTTTTACAAAAATATTCAAATGCATTTAAAGTTTCATCCTTTAGGTTCAAAAATAGGACCCAAGTAAATCTAGAAAAGTTATCCACAATGACAAATGTATAATGTTTATCATTTGATCTTCCAATTCAAGATGTCCCGAAAAGATCCATGTAGTAAAGTTGTAAAGATTTTGTAGTTGAGGAGAGTTGCTAAATTTGAAAGAGGTATTTACTTGTTTTCCAAATTCACATGCATCACAAATTTTGTCTTTCTCAAATTTAAAATTTGACAAATTTTTAACAAAACAATTTTTTGAAATTTTTGAAAGTAGGTCCATACTAACATGAACTAATTTTCTGCGCCACAATCAAGTTTCGTCTTTAAAATTTGATAAACATTTCATTTTACTTATAAATTCAATGTTTACAACATAAACATCCTTACATCGACTTCTTATGAACATCACCTATTTAGATATAGCATTCTCAATAAGGCATTTCGAATAATTAAATTTGATATAATAACATTTATGACATAATTGATTAATGTTAAGCAAGTTATGTTTGAAGTTATCAACTAATAGAAGATTTCCAATAGAGGGAGATGAATAATTACCAATATTTTCAATATCAATTTTTTTTTCTCTAACATTATCTTTAAAAGTATCAAAGACCTTCATCATTCTTTTTGAATCTTGATAACAAGGTTTGATCATGATCATGTGCTTTTAGCATCCATTATCCAAAAATTATTTACTTTTTGTTTTCTTTGATACCTATAACAAATAATTTAAATTTTGGTCTTTGGTACCCAAATTACTTTAGGCCGTTGGTAGTTTGTGTTTGTGAACTTTTGACTCCACTTGTGATTGCCTTCGAAGTATAAATTTTTTTATTAAACAACTAAAAGTTACATATCTAACTTTGTTACAAAAACTACATATAACATTTGGAAAAGGGAAATAGAGGTTTTATAAAAGAAATTTGTAAGAGACTTCTGTTTTAAAAATAATTTGTATCAAATTCCTCCTTTATCAAAAATATATTCTTGTTCACCAAGCATTAGATTAAATTTTTTCTTACTTACGTTAAATTTGTAAATAAATTTAGTCAAATCTCAAATCTATTCTTTTAAAGAAGAATTCTCTTTAATCAACGAACTTTTACTTTTTCAAGATTTTTTTGTGTTTTCAAAATTTTCTTTGATTCATTTTTTATCAAACAATGTTTCTTTTTTAGAATAGACTGATGTAGAGCAAGTTTTTCAAAATTTTCAAGAATTTCATCATAAGAGCCAGATAAATCATCATATGAACAATAGTCATTTGAATTTACCTCATTTTCAATTGTCATAAAGCACATGTTGGCAATTTCCTCTTTATTTTCATTTTCTCTGTGATCATCATCATCACTCTCATCCCATGTTGTTGGAATGCTTTCTTTTTGATAAATCTCCTCTTGTTAGGACATTCGGTTCTTTGTAATCAAATTTGTCACAATTATAGCAAGCAATTTTTTTTCATCTTTTCTTCACCATTTTTTCTTTTCTTTTAGAATCATCGATTGTAGCAAAAACCTCTCAATTCCTTGACAAAAAGAACTAAGTCATCAAGTTAGTCGTTACTCATATTTATACTTGAAGAGCTTTTATCACTTGTTGATTTTAAAGCATTTTGACGTTTGGGAAATTCTTTTGTTTCTTCTTCTTTGCTTTTTCTTATTTTTTCCCTTGTCTTGACATGATTTAGCTCATATGTTATCAATGATTCGTAGAACTCCTCCAATGATTATACGTTGACATCTTTGGTGTTTTCTAGTAATATCCTAAATGGGGTCCAATTCTCTGAGAGAGACTAAGTATTTTACTTACAAGATCATCGTTAGTAAATTTTCGATCGAAATCTTTAAGGCCATGAACAATAATGGTAAAACGAGTATTCATATCAACAATAGTTGATTTACATGTTGTTTAGTACTCTTCTTTTGAGGATCACCCACCTCAATGGTGTGTAACGCATTCTGATACATAGCTTTCTTGTCGAGGGATATGAGTTGTGGCTTTTATATCAACTTTCACGGGATGCCTTCCTTTCTAGCACAGAAAGGGACACCGTGTAGTAGTAGTAGTATGCTTTGCTAGATTACCTTTCACGTTTTCTCAGTCGTTTCAGGACAAAAGGCAATATGAATACAATTTAAAGAAAGTTTTGCAATAGAGAATTTGATGCATTGAAAATAAATTGTTCATTGAATAATGAAAGCAAGAAAATTACAATTGCTGATACAGGAGGCGAACATCAATGAACTTGAGAAGATTTTCGAAATACCCCTATAATTGCTTAAGTAATGAAAATCTAAATGACATGAGTAGATGCATAAAAGACGAGGATTAATATTAAACATTTACAAATAGTATGTTTATTTTACAATTAAAATAAATTATATCAATTGAAAGTCAATTACAACTTAAATTAATGTTTACAAAGTATGATCAAAGTTGGGCAAATTGGACTACGAGTAAATCAAAGGACTAAGCATAGCTGCGATCTTTGACACCAGGATTCAAAGTCCACAATACTAACAACTACAACATGGAATCAACTTTGACCAAAGGATTTAGCTCATGTTTGTTATAGATTAAAATCAGATATTTAATAGATTTTGATAAATGCTAATAAAATGTGTGGTTGAAAAGTTATAGGTCCCATGAAATGTGTGGTTAAAATTAATTGTTGACTTTAATTTGAGATCAAAATCGAATTTTAATTTTTACCAAATAGTGGCTTAATGTATTTTTATCTTTTGAAACAATAGGATCGAGCTACAATCAAATCTAATTCTCTTATAATTAATCCATATTTTAGAAGTAGGGTTTGTCTAGTTAACAAGAGAATTGTTGGACTACTCTCCAGTCTAATTTCATAAATATCCAATGATTATTTCTATATTACTCCGATGGTTTAGTTAATGTAGGGCAGTATGTTTATAGTAGTTCCATCCGAGTATTACATGTTTTATATATATCTTGGAGTGAAGAAAAAATATACAGTCAAAATTATTTTATTAGACGTGCATTTCTATCCTCAAATTTTCTTAAATAAATAATTTAAAAGTAAGTTCTATAAACATACAAATGAATAAAAGTCCCAGTTTGATTTGAATAAAAATTAAATTTTTAGTGGATTTTGCTAAAAGTTTGTGAAATGTATGGTTAAAGAATTGATAAAAATTATAAAATGTGTAATTGAAAACAAGTCTGAAAAAAATGAGTATTAAGAAATGGGCCAAATAGGTGCATGTGTAGTATTTTTTACTTATGACTCATTTGGCATGACTTTTAAAAGGCCAAAATGAGCATTTGAGACAAACAGTTTTTGGACTCATTTGACTAATTTTATGAAAGCGTTTTTTTTTTACTTAAAAGAGTTTTCCGAGGAAGTTGATCTAATGTGACTTCCTCTAAAAGAACATCTGGAATAGGAAGTGATTTTAAAATATAGTTTTCAAACAAAAATTAAGATAACTTCCTCCAAAAGCTTTTCTACAAGAAGCAAAAGCAAAAATCAGGTCAAACGGACCCTTAATCAATTTGGTCTTTAAATTATAAATACTGTGATTATAAAGAATAAGATTTGAGAGAATAGTAGTGAACTCAATTACTTTCATTTGTGACTTGCACTTGTATATAGAAGTACGATAAAGAGACCTTAGCTCACTACAATACAACATCTCTAATGTAACTAGACTCCAACTCTTGGAAATAAGAGGTATCACTATATAATATAAAGATAAATACAATACAAAGATAATATCACTATATAATATAATGATACAATCTAATGATATTTACAATTGAAGTTATAATTTCTCTAACATTCCCCACAAGATAGTAGAGCCATCAACTATACCTATCTTGGACCGAAGTAGTTGGAGGCGAGTTATGGATAGTGGTTTGGTCAGCCCATCTGCTAGTTGATCCTTTGCAGTGGACACGGGAAACACAGAGCTCTCCATTTTGTACTCAGCTACAAAGAAAGTGAAAGCCAATTTCAATATGTTTCAATTCGGAATGGAGCACAGTGTTCAAGCAGATATAGTTATTGTCCACATTGCACAATAGATAGTGGTTTGGTCATCCCATCTGTTAGCTGGTCCTTTGTGGAGATATGGAAAACATATAGCCCGCCATTTCGTACTTGATAACGAACATAGTGAGAGTCAATTTTAATATATTTCAATCTAGAATGGAACATAAGGTTCAAGTAAAGATAAGTACTCTCCACATTTTCATAGTAGATAACTTGAAGAGATTTTATCCATAAGACTTTTGAAGCAGTGCTAACAACAACCAAATACTCAACCTCACTAGAGGAACCAGCTACGGAGCATTGTTTATAAAAGTTCCAAGCAATGGGGTTACAACCAAGAAACACATGGGCAATGGTGGAAGTGCGGTCGTCTATATTTTTATACAAATATGAGTTAGATGATGCATAGAGAGTTAGTTGGAGCCACGGTGAAGCAAGGGGCTAAGTGTGAAGGTGCTAAAAAGATATATCAATAGACGTTTGACTGATGCCCAGTGCTCAATAATTGGAAGTAAACTGGACAATTTGTTAATAGTGAAGGCAGTGTCACGATGACCGAAATGGGTATTCGTGAATTACACATTCAACTAGATGAAAATCGAGCGGCTTGATCAACGATAATTGATGATGTTGCAATCATTTCTAATCTGTAGGAAGAAATGGAAACCTTGAAAGTTCAGCTGCAAATACTCCAACGAGTAGTTGGCAATGGGCAAGCTCTCGCACAAGAATGTACACTTAGGCTCAGAATACCAAAACCAGGCACCTTTGGAGGAGCACGTGCCTTGAATTCCTGTTTGACAGAACAATACTTTCTTGAGGTTACCGTTGAAGATGAAGCAAGAAAGGCGATGACAGCTAGCATCTATTTGATTGGAGATGCAAAACTAAAGTGGCAGACAAAATATGCGGATATTCAAGTTGAGAGGGTCCAAATAGATTCTTGGAATATTCTCAAGGAGACAATCAAATTACAATTTTCCCGAAAAATGTTGAATAGCGGGCTCAACAAGCACTACTTGAACTGAAATATACGGGCTCTACGAGGGAGTATGTTAAAGCATTTTCAAGGCACATGTTGAATATTCGAGACATACCATAAAATGATAAGCTCTTCACATTTATGGAAGGACTAAAACCATGGACATGCACTGAGCTTCAAAGATAGATGGTAGCTAATTTGAGCACCGCAATGGGAGCCACATAATGTTTAATGGACTATCAACTTGAACCTAGAAAACATCGGCTACAAGTGAATAACCATTCTAGTGAGGGAGAAAATAGACCTTTCAAGCCCAACTCAAGTTCAAATGGAAGATGACGCTACTTCTAAGGTTATCAAGGCACCCGTCAGAGCAACGTTTAGGGCAATCATCAGGATAGCCATTAGGGCAATTATCAGGATAGCCACAATAACAACTAGAATAAAGAAAAGAACTGAAGGGTAGATCTGATACTACTCCTAAAATTGTGTGCTTTCTATGTAAATGACCTCATCAGGTGGTGGATTGTCCGCAAAGATGACTCGCCAATTTATATTGTCAACTAGTAAGTAGAGTATCGAGATCAAAGCAAGATGTCCTAAAATACAGCAGTCACTACGAGACTGAATCTGAAGAGGAAGAAGATGTGATTGGTGCATTCTCACATCAATGCAACACAATATCGAATCGAGAACTAAAAATGACGATGTTTCCTTAAAGGAGGTCAAAGAGAAAGAGTTGAAACCCCATATTTACAACGGCAAAGCTTCATACATCAATGTGAAGACCAATGGAAAGTAAATTAGGGCTGTTGTAGATACTAGTGCTACTCATAACTATCTTGGGAGTAGTACTGAATGAAAATGCCTCAAGCTTGTTCTGGAGAAAGGTGGTAGGAAAGCGAAGGCAATCAGCTCAGCTGCCTGATTGCTAGAGTAGCCAAGGTCTTGTTAATCAAGGCTGGTTCCTTTGAAGAAACGACTAATTTTTCTGCGGTTTAGATAGATAACTTTAAACTTATTTCAGAATTTAAGTTTGTTCGAGATACGAAGGTAGTAATGTTACCGTACTCTAATTCATTAATGATGATAGGCAGTCTACAGGAGATCAAAGAGACAATTGGTCCTATTCCAAAACCCGTTAGAAAGCTTATTAGGAATCTGAAGATATTATATAGGATGAATTACTAAAAAGATTGTCGCGATGAGCGCTATCAATCATGAACTTAAGTTTATTCCAGAGGCTAAGCCTCCCACCAGAGCACCCTACCATATGTTTCAAACCGAGCTCGAGGAACTCAAAAAACAATCGGGAAAATGTTGGAAAGTGGGATTTTCATGCCTGTAAAGTCGCCTTGTGGAGCTCTTATGTTATTATAGAAAGGGTCAATGATTTTCTCCGAATATGTTGTGATTGTCGTGCCTTAAATATATCACTATGAAGAATAGTTATCCTATTTTTCTTGTAGTGGATTGCTTCAATCCTTTAAGTAAGACAAAGAATTACACAAAGATTGATCTAAGTTCTAGATATTGACAAGCTCAGATCAAGGAAAGGATAGATCAAGGAAGGAAATAGAGCAAAGGCTACAATGGTAACTAGATATGAATCATTTAAATTTGAAGTTGTGCCTTTTTGCTTAACAAATTCTCTCGCTATGTTTTGTACAATGACAAATCAGGTACTTCAATGGTTTCTTGATGACTTTGTGGTAGTGTATTTGGACAACTTTGTGATCTACAATGAGACCTTCGAGAAACATGTGAAACATGTAAAAAAAGGTTCTTAATCAGCTAGGGAGAGTGAACTTTATGCTAAATCATCTAAGTGCTCATTCGCCCATACTTCTATCAGTTTCTTAGGTCACATCATTGAGTAAAGAAAGTTCTCATGGATTCAGAAAGGTTATAACAATCAAGGATTGGCAAACACCAAAGAACGTACATGATATACACTCATTTCTTAGATTATACAATTATTATCAAAGATTTGTGAAAAGGATATTCAGAAAATGCAATGCTACGACTGAATTAACGAAGAAATAAAAGCTTGGAATTGGTTAGTATAATGACAGACTGCTTTAGAGATATTAAAAATATCTATGTGGATGAATCCAATGTTGGCCCTATCAAATATAACTAAACTGTTAAAGTACAAACATATGCTTCAGATTTTTCTCTTGAAGGAGTCCTCGTGCAAGAAGGGCATCTATTCGTATATGAAAGTTAAAAGCTAAATAATGCAGAATGTTATTAGTCAGCGCAAGAAAATGAGTTGTTGGTCGTAGTCCATTGCCTTAGCGTATGGCGTCACTACCTATTTAGTCTCCATTTATCATGAAGACTAACAATACTGTTGTAAGTCACTTCATGTCCCAACCAATACTTTTGCGAAAGATAGCTTGTTGGCACGAACTTCTATTGGATTTCGACTTTATGTTAGAGTACCACTCCAGCTCTAACATTCATGTTGTTAATGATTTTAGTTGTCGGTCTAACTTGGCTTCCATTTGATCAATAATTGCTCTTTTAGGGAGGGAAGTTACTACAAATACAAGAGATCGAATATGGGCACTTCTAGTTAAGGATCCGATACCAGAATATTTGGTCGACCTTATCGAACAAGGCAAGACTCATTAGTTCTAGTAAGATAGGGGTTTGGTGAAGACAAAAGGATACCGTCTCTATGTTCCGAAGGACAGAGATTTGAGATCTTTAATTATGGAATGCCACGATACGCTTTGGATGGGACATCTTGGAAAGGAATGCACTGGTGCACTGGTGCAATGTGTATACTCTTGGCCGCAAATGCGGGATGACATTTCAATTTATGTGAAAACTTATCTAGTCTATCAGCAGGATAAGGAAAACCATCAGAAAAATGTTGGCTTGCTAAAGAGTCTCTTTTCGTCATAATCATGTCTTTTAATAGTGTTTTGATAGACTACATTATTGGCTGCCAAAGGTAAGAGATTTTGGTACTATCATTGTCGTGGTAGACCATC
>CAIGRP010022295.1:0-11862 GCA_903798385.1 Fraxinus cuspidata | reverse complement strand
TTTTGATGCTTAGCCTCGTTCTTTGTCTCCAAAATATGTAGAATATGTGATTTTTAGGTCTAAGGGAATTTTTTCACATTGTGGACGACTTATGGTACATATAGAGAGCCAAAAGGTTGCATACCAAAAGTTTTCAAAATAAAATAACGAAATACAATTTTTTCCGGGAGATGAACCATGCGTACATATGGCTCATTTTATGCTTAAGCACGATAAACATGATTTAACCTCAATAACTCTATAATGGGTTTGTGTGTACGCAAGGCCCGCTGGCCTATGCATATACATGGTTTTACCATTTTGGGACCAATTTATGAATTGGTCTCTGTATTTTTTTATGCGTATTTTGGTCGTCTTCGATAATTATTCATTCCATTGACTTCTCTCCTCTTTCAATTGGCCTTTGCCATTCTTGAATCACCGTCTTGCTATTCAACACAACTATTGAAACGTTGTAATTTAGTCCCCATAGTTTGAAATTCACCATTTTCTCTATTTTTAGCTTGTTTTTTCTAATTTTTCATCAAATCATGAGTTTTACTTATTAGACACAATATAACACAAATTAGGCTATATTTCATCAAAAGAATTACAAAATGTCATTATTTAAAACCCAAATAAATGTATAAAATACACTTATCAGACCCCAAACTTGAACATTTGTTTGCTTGCAAACGAAACCATAACAAGCTTTTAGCCGATAGCTCCCAAGTCAGTTGACTTTAGGGAAACATATTTTAACACTCTAATAGACTTAATAACTCAAGTCATAAAAGTTACGAAGATAAATTTTCAAATAAAATATTTTTTTATACCTTGAATAGTACAATGTCCCTCATTAAACATATATCTAAGTAAATCGATCTCTAATTTAAGACTTTCACCCAATTTCATCATATTGACCTTAGACAATCCACATAAGATTTTCAATTTCACACATCGAATCCCCATTTATCTCAACATCCACCTACAGTAGTGAAATCCCCATAAATTATTCTAAATTTGATTTAAGGATGTAAATTTTAGTGGCTCTAGTTTAGCATTTATGGTCTACTATTTCAACCTAACTAATTATGAAGTTAACTTATTCATACACATTGTTTAACATAATTCATGTACTCAATATATATCAACTTTACAAAGGAAAAATTAACCTAAGCGTGCAACATATTCACTATTTATATATCAATTCATAATTCAATATATTCTCCATTGTCAGCTAGACCAACTAACTTACACAAGCACACAATGATGTACTGAGATAGCAAATCTTCAATGACGGCATTCGCTCTTGCTGATGTTGTTCTGCTATTGGAACCCTGGTAATTTATTTTGATAAATTTTCCCTTGATTATTTGCTCATGATGAGTTTGGTTGCTTGTTCCAGTCTAGATGGTAATTGTTGAGGTAGTTTTGTTTTCTCTAAAAGTTTTGTGCATATCTGACATCTATTGGCTGACCCGTGTAAGTAGAAGCCAAATGACAGCTAATAGTGATGTGATCTGCCCTACAACCTGCGCACACCGAAGTTGGAGTTTGTATCGTATTCATAGAATGGGTCAAAGTGGTCAAGCTTTCTCGTTATTGCCTCAATCCATGCTGCCAACATTGTCATTGCATCCACATTATGTATACCAGCCATTTTCCTCTTGACTTCCCTGCTGCTTGACCACATCGATTGATTTTCTGTTATTCTCTCATATAGCTTATAAGCATTATCCACATACATAGTCATTATCGATCCTCCCACTGAAATATCTACCATGTTTTTGAACTCCTGATGTACATCATAGTGGAAGAGGTACACTTGAGATTGCTTAATAATGCCTAGATTGGGACACTTCATGTACAAACTCTTGTACCGTTCCCATACTTAGATAGCTCTCAATGTCCTTCTGTTTAAACGTATGTATTTCATTCTAAATTTGATGAACTCGAGTTGGCCAGAAGAACTTTATGGTGAATTTCTAAGCCATGCCATTCCGCGATTGTATGCTCCTATGAGGTTGAGAAAACAACCATGCTTTTGCGGCCTCTTTCAGAGTACAGGGGAATAGACACATTTGAAATATATCTTGTGACATTCCCTCGTAGTTGATAACTTTACACAACATAAAAAAAGCTTGTATGTGTTCATAAAGGTTTTTTTGTAGCTTTCCCGAAGAACTTGTTGTCATGATGATTCTGAAAGAAATAGATGACATCAGGTCTAAGGTGGAAGTTTTCCTGTCCGAAGGCGGGTGGACAATAGGCAGCGGATTTATATAATCTCATACCAATATCGAGCTTTCGTTGGCGATAGGTCTTTGCTGAACTAGAGGTACAGCTTGAATTGGATCCTGAAGTGCATCTTGTACAGCAAAGACCTTTCGCATATAGTTAGCTCTTATAATTCAATTCAACCATTACCCTTGTCCTTTTCTGTTCTCTCCTGCGCTGTTTGAAGGTCTTTTCAATTTTGGGATCTATAGGAATGATCTCGATCTCGTCAAAATCTTTCATAAACTGGAAAAAACTTAAGAGAAGTGACACGGAAAGAAATTAGGTAGTAAAATGAATAGCCTAAAACAAACAAAAGCGAAAAAAAAAAATTTGAACTTAATATAAACTATTAAACTAAAATTAACTCCGTTATTCCTTGGCAATTGTGACAAAAACTTGTTTGCGTGAAACCCGCAAGCGTACGATATCGTTGTACAAATAATAAGATTTGTGAGTTTAGAGTATCATTCCCACGAAGAATGGTCTAATTTGTAGTTCAATAGCTATTACTAAATTCGAAATGTGGTGACATAAAAAGAGTTGTAATTTGTTTGTTATTTATTTTAATTATACTCTAAGAAAGCGATAAAAACTGATTAAATCTAATGTAAACTAGTTAATTTCATGCATTTTGACAATTGACAATGTTAATATTTTAAATGCTATTTTCCAAGATACACTAACCTATGATTAACACGACCCAATTTTATTTCTAGTCAAATTCATATGAAAATCATGCATTTGGTTTATGTTATCTACATGATTGCACGTCTAGATATTATTCATAATACCTACTAAACATGTGTTGATTTTACAACGTTCTAAACTTATTGTGAGCACTTCTACACTACAACAAGTAACTAACTATTCAATTGATGGCCAAACAATTAAATAGTACAATGTGAATGCAAAATCAATTTAAAAATAACAAGAGATACCTAAATTAAAGTCTCAAGTTGTAATAAACAAAAATAGTTTTCTTCAACCATCCAATACACTATAAAAACTTAGCTAAGCATTCAAATTATACTATACAAGAAATAATGAAAAGACATCACTCGAAACGAGAAATAATAAAGAAAGTGGAGAGATCCAATTTCTTGGCTTGAATCTTGAAAATTGATGAATATTCTTCAATAATCTTATGTAATTCGCCTTAATCTTGATGCTTAACCTCATTCTTTGCTTCCAAAATATGTAGAATATGTGACTTTTTGATCTAAGTAAGGTTTTTCACGTTGTGGACGACTTATGGTATATATAGAGTGATAAAAGATTACATACCAAAAGTTTCCAAAACAAAATAGGAAAACCTAATTTTTTCTCAATACACATGGTTCATTTTGTGTGTACGTACAGTAAGCATAATTTAGCTTCAGTAACTTCATAATGGGTTTGTACGTATGCAAGGCCTGTAGACCTATATGTACACTTGGTTTTACCATTTTGAAACCAATTTATGAATTGGTCCCTGTACTTTTTTATGTGTGTATTTTGTCCATCTTCGATAATTTTTCATCTCATTTACTTCTCTTCACTTCCAATTGATCATTGGAATTCTTGAATTGCCTTCTTGCAATCCTACACCACTATTGAAATGTTGCACTTTAGTTCCCAAAGTTTGAATTTTTCCATGTTCTCTATTTTTTGCTCGTTTTCTCTAATTCTTCATCAAATCATGAGTTTTATCTATTAGCATGATATAATACAAATTACGCTATATTTCACTAAAAGAACTATAAATGTCATTATTTAAAACTCCGAATAAGTGTATAAAATACACTTATCATAAAACTAGTTACAAATATATTTCCTTTATCAATGTAGGTCTTGTACCAATTGTCCCCTAATAATAAACTAGGTTTTTTTTAGAGATATTGCAAAAATTAGAAGAATTCCTCACAAAGGTTGGCCCAAAAGCCGATTCGGCTAAAATTTGTATATATGTTACACATCAAAGGTCTACAACAAAAGAAATTATACAAACATAGAGGTTGGTCTAAAAGCTGACATGCTAAGAGATGTTCATATTCTTAATATAGAATGCCTATGACAAAAAGGAATTTTACGAAACATCGAGGTCTATCTAAAGGTTGACCTTGCTAAAAGATGTGTATGTGCGACAACCAAAAGCCTGAAACGAAAGGACATTCGTGAAAAATAGAGGTCGGTTTAATGGAGAAAAAAGTGTCTATGTTGCACAACAAAGACTTCTGACAAAGAGGGTCGACTAGAAGGTCAACTAAACTAAAAGATGTGTTCTTGAAAACCAAATTCAATGCCTAAGGGCTATCTTGTTGAAAAGTATAGGTTATGGGGGTTGAGAGAAGTTATGAGTTTGAATTCTATTCAAAATATTCCATCCAATCTACTTTAATATCTTGTGGGTTGAGTCACCCCACATTGGAACTCCCATCACTTTGTCTTGCAATTTCGGGAGAGAAGATGTAAGAAAATAATGTGAAATTCGTATGTAAAAATACACCAAAATGGAAAGGCCCTTAAACCACAACATTTGCACGAAACTCACAAAATTAGGTATTTATATTGTGGCTAATAATCATATTTCATTGTGATCGAGATTATGACCGTTGGAGTGCTAAAATACGTAGAATTCAAGATATGGAATAGCAAGGTGATTCAACAACAAAAGAATTATGAAATCCATCTATTCAAGTAAGATTCTTGAACCAAAATTTATATTGAGAACATTGCGATCCCTTTTATTGGTATCAAAGCCTTAAAGGTTGTTTTCCCTGCATATTATCTAGCTAAAAGGGGATAATTATGATGAAAATGCATATATTTCATTTTTGTTGAAACTTGAAGCATCTTTAATGGAATGACATGAAATTTAGAACACTAATTCACGAAAATTTATATAGTATGTTCTTTTCATGACATAGGTCACATCTAAAAAATTTCATAAATTTCATCAATGCTCATTATTTAATCATTTCTAACCACATAGATGAACTTGAAATGTTGAATTAGGGGGACAAAGAAAATAAAATAATGGAAACATATTGGGAAAAATGTGTGAGCACTATATGCACCGTTGAGTGCGAGGAAGGCTCCATAGATATTAAAAAAAACTGAATATCCCCTAGTGCGTGAGGGTGCATACAGGCGTTTTAAGTAATTCTGAAAATTACATTTGATCCCCGAATTATTTTAGATTTTTCAGTATATAAATATTATATTTTTCAGATGAATAAAATATCCTTTTATTTAAATTTTTAAATAGGAAATAATTTATTTTTTGGCTTAATTGAAATTTAAAAGATTTATATTAAATCTAGAATATTTATATAGGGATTCATTCTATTACGTAGTGGAAGATAATTTTTTAAAAATGCTTTTTTTTATTTAATAAGAAATACTTTGATAGTATTTTAGATCTCGCTATTTGTTAACAATATTTTGAAAATTAATTTTAAGTAGAAAAAATATGATTTTAATCATGTTTCGACGTTCTTGAGTGGTGTTGATCTTAATATTGTTGTGTGATCCATTATGACATGTATTCATTTTTAGTGATTAGTCCGATGTGGCTATTTCATGTGCATTTTGAGTATTCTAGGAGAGAATAGATTACGAGTACAGAATACGCAAATATTTTTTTGGACATTTTTTAGGTCATAAGAAGAATAAGAAAATTCTATTGTAACTTTTCCTTTGTTGGAACTGTCTTGCAACTGAAAATGACTTAATTTTTGATATTATGATACATGTTATAATTGGACAATTGTGCATATTTATGCTTTTATTGCACATTATGGAATCGGCTTATTAAATTACATGATATATGTTAATTCATGAATTATTTAGGTCAATAGAATTAGAGGGATTCTTACTTATAAATATTGATTTTCAGTTGAGTGATAGTTGGGTGATTGGAAGATTTTGAGAAAATCTCACCCAGAACTATTTGATCCACAACTAAGTGGGATTTCTAAAGTTGCAAGAAATTAATGTAATTCTTGCTTAGAACTTATAGAATTTTGAGTTATGAAATTAAGTTTATGGTAATGAGACAATAGGATTACGAATGATGATTAGGAACATAGTGAACTTTAAACTTTGTATCTAATGTTGAACTATTGTATATGTTAATTTGCATTAATACAAAATGATATATGCATTGATTAAGAGTATCTATGTCTAAAATTTGATAGATCATTTCATAAAAAATCTATAGTTGTTGATCTTTATAAATGTGATAAGCTAAATGGGACAACATTTGACACAATAAGATTTGGTTGTACTAGAAGGACATAATTTTTTTAGAGAGCATCAATCTCGCAATAGAAATTATAATGTGGGTCTCATACTTTTCTAGTGAATAGAGATCAATAACTTTGTCAAGTATGAGAAAAGATAGATTCTAGTGCTCGAATGTTTGATTTGATAAGTTCTGTTATAGATGATCTCATTCTTGAATGTGATTGAGTTGAGGTGGTTAATTTAGCGTTGACATTTTTAGTTGTTTACATCTTTTTTCCCAGATTAGTAGTAAGTTCAAATTGATCTCCTCTCAATAATTTCAAACTTTGAAAGTCAACGTGACTTATAAATTAAAGCGTCAATTTTCTTTATTGACACTATCCGCTGTGTTGAGTTAAAAGACATGGCATTGCTAAGTCTTGATGACATGCTTGTGTAGCAATGTTCTAGTTCATGTAAGACTTCGGATCTTAAGTATTAAACGAACTAGAACAAATACGGGATAGATTTGGAGACTAGAAAAGGGACTAAAAAGATCACATGAGATAGTAAGTACATGTGATTTTGTATATGATTAATTTTATAAAGGTTCAAGTGCTTCAACTATAATATTTTGAATCACTTAGCTCGAAAATGTTTAATTTAAAGGATATTGTGCTAGAATATATTCCCCTTAGTGTTATTTACATGTCAATCACCATATATTGGATCTGATCCTATGTGGAT
Organism: Fraxinus cuspidata; assembly: GCA_903798385.1. NCBI lineage: Eukaryota > Viridiplantae > Streptophyta > Magnoliopsida > Lamiales > Oleaceae > Fraxinus > Fraxinus cuspidata. The sequence goes on along the minus strand of CAIGRP010022295.1, from coordinate 4,647 downwards.
AGCAGATTCAAGATTTAGAAATCCACTTTACATGAGATCAAGATGTGTTTTTAGTCTATTCTCAAGTCTTTGACTTGGTAAAAAATAGATATATATCAATAATGAAGATAGAATAGTTGTTTATATGACTGGTAATGCAACAAAGTGTTGGAAAGTGGAAAAGCTGACCTCTTGTATGATATTACGATATTAGCCAAGACTCCAATAAACTCGATCTTAGTTGTTGTTCTTCTAAAAGAGGTCTCTAACTCGGACTTACATGTGGTAGTTTTGTTTGTACTCATTGTGGTGATTTTTATTATAGTTATGAAAATTTATGCAATGGTTTGAGATTTTGAGTTGTGAAACCATTTAAAGATTATAAGTGCCAAATTTCCATATAGTTAGCCCATTCAAATTTCTTTGCGGGCTATGATAAGAGATAGAGATGGAACCTTACTTTTTCATTACATTTACACATGGATTCACTCATTAAATTGTGCTTATTGATTTAGATTTTACTGAAGTGGAGTAGAAAATCAATTTATAAAATGAAAGAATTTAAGAACTGTTTGAGAGTGTCAATTTTTATCACGAGAGTTCAATAGTCAATGTAATGAAAAGAATTCTTAATGAAGTGAGTAGTCCTTGTACTCCAAAACTATATGATGTATTGGAAAAAAGGAATGTAGTATTGTTAATGTGATGATGTTGAGAAAATGTAGTCCAATTTATGTATTTGCTTTTAGGGAAGAGTGTTGGTTAACTGAAACTTGTCACAGAGTTCTCTTATTATTTGTACCTTCAGAATTGCATTAGTTTTGAGCATATAGATAAATATGGGTTTTCTTAAACTCAGGATCATCTACATAAGTTCTTATTTTTTTCAAATGAGTTTGAAAACATAAGTCTGTTGAGAACGAGATACACATGCTAGTCCAAATAGTATTTGTTTGTAAGTGGAATTTTTGGTGGATATTGAATCATAAAAATATTATATTTGATATTTTTCTTAGCAAAGAAGAAATGTTTGAAGAATATTAGCTAACTTAATATTATATGTATTTGTGAATCAGTTTAAACACAAAGGAGTTATTTTAAGCTTCTGATTCAAATGGGAGTAATATGTTTTCCAGTGGAAAATTCGAGTGGGAGTAATCTAATTTCAAATATTCCAAATACTTTTAGTTTACAAGAGTAAAATGAGGAAAAAAAAATGAGGAAAGTGATATAATCCATTTTTGAAATTGAAGAAATCTAATTTAGAAATTACAAAACCTGTTACTTTTATGAGTATAAAAAAATGAGGAAAGTGATGGAATTATAAATGGAGTATAGAAAATCCAGCAAATTCTGGGATGTGGTGGAGTAATTGGACAGTTATTTTATTTAAAACACTTAAGTTTCTGAATACTAAGTGGAAGACTAATGAATTTATAATAGATAATGCTCGTTTTTTATTTTTTGGGAAAATTGTTATATCAAATATAAGTATATTGAGGAAGATAAATAGTTTTTATGATAGTGAGATTCACTTCTGTACGCCTATGCTAACCATGATAGCATGTTTAAATTTAGACTAACATCAAATGGACTAGAGCTTATATATTTATTCTCAATTGAGAATTGATTGAAGAGATCTACAAAAATCGACTTGTAGGTTTCATGTTGAAGGATTTTTTAGTATTGTGATAACTTTACAGTCATACTTGTAGCCTCATGCAATCGTCTTGATAGTAGTAATTAAGTTTTGACAAGGTCTCTTCATGTAAATGTAACGATCTGGCCTCTATGCACTACCTAAGAACCCTATTCAAAGCCTTCTAATGATCATGATTTGGATTACTCATGAATTTACTAAGTTTATTCACACCAAATGCTATATATCCAATCGACTGAAATTCGTAATATACATTAGACTTCATGTAACCTGTGAGTATTTTAGTTGAAACACCGATTCACCCTTATTCTTGACTAAGTGTAGATTGAAATCAATATGGGTTCTTGTTGGACTTTTCTCATATACATTAAAGCTCTTAAACACATTTTCAACATAATGAGATTGGGAAAGTACAATTCCATCAGATGTTCTAAAGATCTTAATCCCTAATATCACATTAGCCATACACATATCCTTTATGTCAAAATGGTTCGTTAATATTTTCTTGGTGTTTTGGATTATATCGTGACCATTGCCAATAATTAACATGTCATCCACATATAGAGATATAATTACATAAGCTTTAGGTGTATATTTTATGTATACACTCTTGTCACACTTGTTAATTTTAAAATCATTTGACAACATAGTTTTGTCAAACTTTTGGTGTCATTGCTCTAGAGCTTGCTTCAACTCATATAGGTATTGAACGAGTTTAAAAAACTTTACATTCCTGGTTAGGAGCAATGAATCATTCAGGTTGCTCCATGTATATTTCTTCTTCTATCACACCATTCAAAAATGCTATTTCCACGTCCATTCGATGAATCTTAAAGTTATGCAATGCAGCAATTGTAAACAAAAACCTTATCAACGTGATCCTAGTCATATGTGAGAAGGTATTAAAGAAGTCCAAGTCCTTCCTTTTGCCTATAGCCTTTGGTAACCAACCTAGCTTTGTATTTGTCAATGGATCCATTTCAATTTCTTCTAGAAAGTCCATTTACTCTTTAAAGACTTATTTTCAAGTGGTAAAACAACAAATTCCTAAGTATGGTTTTGAGTTATAGAATTTATTTCGCTATTGATAGCTTCTTTCCAATTTGATACTTCTGGTGTAGTCCATGCTTCACTAAATGTCTTTAGATCATTTTCTACCATGTAATTTAGAAGATCAGAACCATATGAAGTAGATTTTCTAGTCCTTTTACTACATTTTAGTTCTTCATTGTTTGTAGAAATACCATTATAGTTTCATAAGTTCTCTTATTCGAACTTATATTTTTCCTATCTTTGCATAGAAAGATATTTTCGAAAATGAAGCATTTCGCGATTCTATTATGGAGTCTTCAAGTACATCTTGAATATCAAACTTATGAACACAAAATCGATATGCACTATTACTATTATTAGCGTACCCAATAAGTACGCTATCAATTATCTTAGGCCAAATTCTCACTTATTTCGACTTTGATACTTCAACTTTAGCTAAATATCCCATACTTTTTAAGTGTTTATAAGGAGGATAAACTTTTCATAATTCATATGAAGTTTCATCCATTTTCTTTTGAGAAATTTTATTTAGAATGCAATATGCTGAAAGTATAGCTTTCCCCCACATATTCTGGGATAGCCTCGAACTAATCAACATTGCATTCATCATCTCCTTAAGAGTTCAATTTTACGTTCGGCAACACCATTTGATTGAGGTGTATAAGGTATCGTTGTTTGATGAATAATTCCATGTTCGAAACAAAATTCTTCAAATGAAGCCCCGAATTCTCCTCATCTATCACTTCGAATTTTCTTTATTCATTTACTAAGTTGATTCTCAACTTTTGTCTTATAATGTTATAAAACACTTAAGGCTTCAACTTTACTTCTTAGCAAATATATAACAATACTTTGTACAATCATCGATGAAAGTGATAAAGTATTTCTTCTCACCTTTAGTTTAAACAAATTTCAAAATATTGTTGTGTATTAACTCTAAAGTTGAGTATTCCTTTGAACCGAAAGAAATGGTGTTTTGCCCAATTTTGTTTCAACAGAAATTTTACATTTATCAAACTTAGATTCATAAGTTTATGCATAGATTTGTAGTATGCATGTCTTAATCTATTATGCCATAAATAAGACAACTCAAGCATATAAGCAGAATTTAAACTTTTATTAATAATGCTTTGTTTTGGTACAATGGTAAGAACGTTTATTTTGAACATTCCATCATACAAGTATCCTTTACTTGAATCAACTGATATGTCCTCACATGATATTACATGTCCCAAAAATACGACTTTGTCAAACCAAAATTCACATTTCTTAAATTTGGCATATAGCTGCTTGTCCTGTAATATCCAAAGTACTATCCTCCAGTGTTCAACATGTTCTTCTCTAGTACGAGAATAAATAAGGATACCATCAATAAATACGATGACAAACTTATTGAGGAAATCCTTAAATACTCGATTCATCAAATCCATAAAAATTGCTGGGGCATTTTTCAACCCTGTCAACACAAATAGCAACATTAAAAATTCATAATGACCATATCTCATATTAAATGTTGTCTTTGGAATGCCATTTTTCTTTATCTTTAGTTTATGGTATCTAGATTATAAATCAATTTTCGAGAATATAGCTGTACCCTGAGTTGATCAAGTAAGCCATCAATCCTCGGCAATGTGTATTTATTTTTAATTGTCATCTTATTTAACTCCATATAATCCATACACAATCTTATTGTACCATCCTTCTTACGAACAAATAATATTGGTGCACACCACGATGAAAAATTAGATCTAATAAAACATTTATCCAACAAGTCTTGTAACTGTAACTTCAATTCTTTCACGGTTGGGGCAATTCTATATTGAGCTTTGGAAATTGAAGGGGTTCCAAGAATTAAATGAATTCCAAACTCTATCTCATGATCTGGTGGTATCCTAGGTAAATCATCAGGAAATAGCTTCGAAAATACTTGTGCCACTAGTATATCACTAAGATTT
>CAIGRP010022294.1:0-67783 GCA_903798385.1 Fraxinus cuspidata | reverse complement strand
TCGGGGTGGGGTACCGTCGCTAAATACCATACCTGCCCCCACCCAGAATCAGGTCATTAAAATCAAAACCATAATCGCACAATTGCACCTTTGGTTCGATTTTTTTTGCCCCATTCAGTTCGATTATCCGCAGTTTTCGATTTTAACAGTTCGAATTGCCATCCCTAATAGTTGGAACCTTAAAAAGGAAAAATATCAACTTTGATAAAAGAAAAACACTCTTTGGTCTCTTAAGTAATGATTCCTCCTACAGCATTGATAGGTGGTGGGGTCAAATCTTGCCAAAGTAGACATGTTGAAACCGAAGCTTAATGAGTTGGGTTATTGAGTTGCAGCTAAAAGGAAATAGGGATCAATTGGGTGGAGGTTAAGCAAAATTATGTATCCAACATCCCAGTCATATAATTATTACTTCAAACTTGACCTATACTTATTTTAATGGCTTTTGTTACATTTCAATTGAAATTATTGCTTAAGAACCAATCATTTTGTATGTGTTACTTTACAATTTCGTTAAACTAGAATTGAATTACTTGATCATAAGTAGACCAATCCTCGTGGGATGGACAATCCTCAACACTTTATTAATACATATTTGTTCTCAAAACAAAATGAATTTAGAATTACTCCTTTTGTACTACATGAAAGCTTAAAAGTTAGTTAATATTTATTATTGTATTAAAAGCTAGATCGTATACACACACGCACACATGAATTTGATCTCCTAAACACCATACTTAGTTTATGCTAAGCACCGTGATTAGGTGTCAAACAAACTTTAATAAGACTATAAAAAGGCATGACTTCAGGAATGAATTTTTCGTTGTTGAAGTCATGACATCCATTGCTACTACTTTTCTTCGACTAAAAATGACCGACAACAAATTCATTGATGTTTGGAGGAGCGGTGATAGTTACCATTGTCCCTCGAATTAAAAGTGAACTTTTACCAACAAAATTTTTGTAGGTAATGACTTTTATCAATAGAATTTTCATAGGTAAAAGTCTTATCATTACCTACGAAAATTCTGTTTACAAAAATAATGTCATTACCAACTAAAAATTCGTGGTCAAAGTATTTTCATTACCTACGAATAATCAATTTGTACAAGTATCGCCATTACCTACGAATAATCAATTTGCTAATTAATAATCAATATTGTCAAAACGCACTAAATAATCAAAATTTTCATACGCATTAAAGCTTTATTAGATTAAGTTATTATATCGAAATTCTAAAATTTAAATACCATATATCTTACACATTATCATTTCTTTATCCAAAGTTAGAAGGAAATTGAAAGTTTGATATATTTAGTTTCTGAAGCATGCTTCACACCATTTCTTGCACCTCAACCCTATGATTTCTTTCAACTTATTCAAGCCGTACAGTGAGATCATCAATTCTTTCATTGTTATCTTCTATTATATTGAGTGCATTAGTCAGCTCCGACTTCAAATTATTAACTTCTTCATCACATGCAAATATTGAATGTCTACGTGAATTGGGTGTGCTAAGAAAATTCAAAATAGGTTGTCGGGGACCAAACCAGTATACACTACAAAAATACGTGGCTTCAAGAATGGATTTTTCGTTTCGGAAGCCACAAAATTCGTTACTACTAGTCTTCGTCGACGAAAAATGAGTAACCACAAATCTGTTGTTGTATCGAGGGTCGGTGATAGTTACCGACGAATTGTTTGTAAGTTAAAGGTCAACTTTAATAACCAAAATTTCCGTAGGTAAAAAGTCTTAATGACCTACGGAAATTCCGTTTGTCAAACTATTTTCAAACAATCGGTTGGCGTATGTGCTTTCATTAAGTACTAAGTATCTTTCTAAAAAATGTTGAAATATTTTCTGAAAGAATTGGTTACGTCACAGACGAAAAAATCGTAAATGAAAGATACAACTAGATTAGGCATGGAATATTCGTTGGTGAAGAGCTATAACCTTTACCAATGGAATTTTCTTTGTTGAATGTCTATTACTTTGGCCAATGGATAATCCGTCTTTTATTACCAACGGATTCTACAATAGCCAGAACAACTGTTTTTTAGTAGTATAGATAACTAAACGTCAAATTATCTTTAAAGTTATTACGGAATTTGGAGTGCTTTTCTCGTGAGTTGGGTGCTTTGCCTTATGTGTAGCATATATGACTTTTCAAAAATGATAACGTGGTTAAAACCTTGTCAATTCTCGATCAATACATGATTTTAATTTCTTTCTTATGAGACTTGCCCATAACTCCATCCCCTGTATCACTCATACTTAGAGAATTATGTAAATCTATTTTCTTTTATTATGTGCGAAAAAGACTCAGATTGCTTCTTCATCTTTTAAAAAGAAATAGTTTTGTACAATCTAGTATCTCTTATCACAAATGTAGGAACACAACTTCATACTTTAAAATCTATATGTGCTAAATATAGGCATAATTTTGATTCCATCCACACTCACCCAACTCTTCAAGTCATCTTTATTAAATTTTAACAGTTTTGATTGGTACGATCGACTAAAGACTAAATATTATTAAATTAACAAAAAGAAAACCCGGTGTGGGGCAACTATTTAAACATAGAGAATAAGTGAATTTGTATTACAATTATGGATATTTTTCCAATTATTATTTGCCTTTTTGGGCAGATTTCTTAGCGTATAATCTCCCGACAATTTTTGTTTACTCTTATTATTTATTGAACATCCGCAAGACTCTTAATTTTAGAAGAAATTGTGGTTTGGTTGTGAATAGGCTCGACGTCTAAAATTGCACCTCTATACGTGCTTCTTTATCGTCAAGTGTTAAAACCTTGATGGAGTGCTTGTACTGTTACAGTGTTGGGTAATTCCAAGAAAATGAGGAAAAAAAATGGATGGAATGGTTGTACTACAGGAAATGAAATAAATTTGGATTGAAATGAAATATGGCTAGGTGAAGTTAATATGTTTCCAATCAGGTCTAAGCCCATCACGCTAGTGTAATATTGGCTACAGCCATATGTCAGGTCTGTTTCTGTAATTTTGAACGAGTTCTGCATTGCTCATGTAATTTGTTCGAGTATTTGTACTTCTAGAAGCAGCTTCTCCTAATCCACGGTTCGATTTGTAGGGATCTAAGAGTGCCGGGACTTTCTTCAGAAGCTATACTCAGCCAATTGCGGATGCAGAACCCATTTTCAGTCCTAGATAGTCTTCTTATGTAGTACATTTATATTCACGAGGAAATCTCAAAAGTATACATATAGTTTTACTTATCTAGCTCTGTCCTGGTCTCTTACTCCTAATGGGCGGATAAAAATTTATAGCAGGTATACTGTCGGGGTAGATGCCAACCATCTCTCCTTTCTATGAACTTTGTCCCCCTGATTAGAATTTAATATATAAGGAAGTTTACTCTTTAGCAAACTTACGATGTGGGATAGCTACATTAACTCGAACAAAGGCGACAGGGGCTAGGATTTGTGTGGAGATGGAACTGAGGGATGAGCCAGCGTAGGGTTTTTTGATCAGTTACCCGCAGAGAACGATTTGGCAGGAGGTAACATATGAGAAACTAGGGTTTTATTGCTATAAATGCGGAAGACAGGGACACCCTGAGGCGGTAAGTTGGGTGGGTAAAGCGGCTTCTAATGTGGGAATACGGAAAGCAACCAGAGAGGAGAAAGGGAAAGAGAAAATCGAATGGAAAAGAAAGGAGGGGAGTGGTAAAAGAGATAGAGAAAGCTAAAAAGACAGTGGGTATTGTGATTAGAGAGGAGCCACTAGTGGTGGAGGTGGAACAAGAGACCCCTCAAGCTTTGGCTGTGATTGATGGTGAGGCTGTAGAGAAAGGTCACGAGACTGTACATCAGAATCAATGTGAGGAAAATGGTCCTATAGTGGAGTTGGAAAAACAAAATTCAGTGCATTCACAGAAAGTTCTTAACGACAATGTTCTGGTAATAGGAGTTGTGCGAAGTTTGGAGGAGAACCGTCAGCAGTCGTCAGAGTCAACTGGAATGGTAGAGGAGGCAGTACATTCTATTGTAACAGAAAGAAATCAAGCAGAGTCTGGTGGTAGTCTTGGGTTGCAAAATATGGATTAGAGTGCTGAAATAGAAAATCAAGTACTGGGGGATACCGGGATTATGCAGGGTCTGGAAATTGGGGCACGCATGGATTTGTGGATGCTGGGCTTGAGGTGGGAGAAACTATGGTGGAAGCTGAGTTGGGGGACAGAGCACCCACTACATAGAGGATCGGATTGCGAGATTACTGATGCACAGGGTGTTGAGGATGAAGCGGGGGAGTTGGATTATCACTCGGATTCAGAGGTGAATAAAATTGCGGCCATACAAAGTTCAAGAATATCGAGGTTTGAGACAATCTCAACTGGTGCGAGCATGCCCTTCTAAATTGAATTTATGATGGACACAATGGTTGTATGGAACGTGCAGGGGATGGGCACGTCTAAAAGGAAGGCTGAGGAAAATAGTTAGGAAAAATAATGTGGCAGTTTTAGCAGAGGCGAGACATTCCATAGTGAACGTCGTTTTGCTATGTTTTTGCGATCCTTTGGGTTCCCTGTTGAATTGTGTTCTTTGATTTCAGACTGCATATCAACACCCTGGTTCTCTGTTATGATGAATGGGACGACTCAAAGCTTTTTCAAGTCCTCCCGAGGTCTGCGGCAAGGCTATCCCATCTCGCCGTATCTTTTTGTAATTATGGAAGAGGTGTTGACTAGATTGTTAAATAAGAAATTTGAGGCAGGTAGTATTGGTGCTTTCACACACCCTCGAGGGGCTCCTTTTGTGTCTCACTTATTGTATACAGATGATCTAGTAGTATTTGCTAATGGGAGCAAACGGTCTATGAAGAAACTCATGGGAATTTTTTGGCTCTATGAAAGATGGTTGGGATAGCTTATTAGCAAAGAAAAGTCGGCAATTTTTTTCTCAAAAAATTGCACGGCTGCTCAGAAGGCTAGTATTCTTCGGGTGACTTTCTTTCAGTAAGGGTTTGTTACGAAGTCTGGAGGAGAAAATCCGTAGTAAAATTGCTGGCCGGAAACTGGATTTATTATCGCAAGGAGGTTGAGTCATTTTACAGAGGCATGTGTTGACTAGTATGGCAACTCACCTGTTATCTGTCCTTATTGTGCCATTATCAGTGTTTAAATCTTTGAACTCTATGTTGTCCTAGTTGAATGGAAGGCTAGGAAAAAGTGGGTGGCTTGGGAAAAATATGTAAGCCAGTCAAGAAAGGAAAATTTGAGGAGGTGCAAAGATCTCTCCACATGAAATTTGCTTGGAAGGTGCTCACGGATGACTCTTTATGGGCAAGGTTGACAACTAATTTGAGGAGGTGAAACGATCTCTCCGCCTAAAACTTGATTAGTAATTAATTCTCTGTTGGAAGTTCTTGAAATATTGTGATATAAAGATAACTTATAGACCATTGACTACAATGGAGGTGGAGAAATGCTATTAAGAAGACAACATCAGGTGTTTGAATCTGCATAGATGCAGCAAGTAGTTGCAGTTACCGGTTGCCATGAACATTTTTCGTCAAGGGAAGATTTTAATCTATTATTACTGGTTTCAAAGATTTACTCCTTTATCTTTTATTTTTTATTCTTTCGGCAGTGGGGATGGGATGTGAAATGTAGAAAGGGGAGAAAACTTGTATTCATTAATCTTTTTTCCTTTTCATGCTCCATTAATAAAGAAAAGAGTAAGTGAAATATGGATATGGAACATCTAAGACTGGGAAGCACTGGAGGTGCACAAGCACTACTAGGCCTTCAACCCAACTCATTAATGTCTATTGCTTATCACTCTCTTTTTGGTTCCCAAAATGACATAACACTCCTCGAAATTGATGAAAAGCTCGTCCCTGATATCCTTCAGCAAAGGTATTTGGTCAAGTCCTTATTTCATCTTAATTCTTATTTCTCTAATAGAGTAACTATAAGAGGACAGGCTGATGAAGATTCATTTCTTTGTACTCACTGTTAAATTTGTAGGAACATCCAACTCTTTATTTCTCATACCTCCTTCAGATAAAGCAGTGCAAGATTACAATGAGAAAGATGATAAGACCATAGTGGCTGCTTCTGTTATCGCTGTGGCACCAGGCTGTCCATAACTTGTTGAGGTTGCACGCAAATTTGATAAACTTAAATTGCTTCTCTCTCAAAATGCTTACAGTTTTGACGAGGCTTAAGACATGGACATCTCCAATGAGAGAGACAGGCTTATCCAAATGGGATGATCTTGTTGACAAGGTACTGGCTAGCGATGAGGAAATGAGGTCTGGACAACTAGCCCTTTAAGCTGTTGAAATTGATGGATGTTGGCGCATTTTGGATGACAAATACATGGGTATGATTCTGAACATGCTTCTGCATGATGTAATATTGAATGATTGGTCCTTTAATGCACTTAATGGAGATGAAGTTCTGGGAGCATTATAAACAGATGGGTTTCCTCGCAATATTGCATTGCTTGAATGTCTATGGTAATGAGTGTGTTGTCGCATGTGCGTTCACTTTGCAAGAGAAATCTTGGAAATTGGTAAGATGAAAATGGAAACATTTATGGCAGAATGGATACGAAAGGTTCCTGATGGTATGCATGCAAGTTTTGACAGACAAGCTAGGGTCGTTCCCATCAACCCCTGCTGAACGTTTTAACATGCTATTCCGGGAGTGGCAAAAGTGGGAATGGAATGATCTACAGCCATATGTCATGTCTGTTTCTGTTCTTTTGAACGAGTTCTGCATTGCTCATGTAATTTGTTCAAGTATTTTTACTTTTAAAAGCAGCTTCTCCTAATTGTCGGTTCGATTTATAGGGATCTAAGAGTGCCGGGACTTTCTTCAGAAGCTATACTTCTCAAGTCTGCTCGGAGAACTCAGCCAACTGCGGACGCAGAACCCATTTTCAGTCCAAGATAGTCTTCTTATGTAGTACATTTATATTCACGAGGAAATCAAAAACATACATATAGTTTTACTTATCTAGCACGGTCCTGGTCTCTTGCTCCTAATGGGTGGGATAAAAATTTCTTGTAGTTGACGTGGTAAGAAAATCTAAATTATGGTTCTCTGAAACGAGCATAAATTCAAATAACCATTATTAAGGCTCTTTTATCACATTAACTGCAAAAAAAATTATTTTGTCCATTGAAGCGTATCAATTTCAAATATATCCATAGTCGCCAGATTAGTAGAGTTGGACGAACTTATTAACTACAAATTTTGTACTTTCTGCCTCTGGTGTAAGAAAATAAAGCTTCAACAAAGAACTTCTGAACATTAAAATTTCAATAAATTGTTTACATTTTATGCACTGCAAACGCAACATTTCATTAATTTTAAATTATTTAAAAATTTCAATATTCCTTTTATTTTTCATCATTAAAAATCTTTTTTCAACGTTCCTTTTATTTTGTTTTTTAGGTATTTTGAAAAACTTTTATTTCTTGCAATCATATGAGTTCGTAGCAAGTTTTAGCCTAATCAAAACTCGGAAATCGAGAAAATTAGAATTAGAAGGGACTTGAGTCCGACTACCCACGCAACAAGTATGCAATTTAAGATTTAAAATCAAGTGTAGTTTTCAACATTTCCACAAGGAAAATTGTTCAGGTTGGATCATATTAGATCGATTGACATAACAAGATAAATCGAGAAAAATGGTCCATTGTTAAAACATCGAACCATAGATTGATGATACTTAGACATTTTTACAAATGATGATGTGGCACGAAAAATTCACTTCTCTAATATTATTGACCACTTAAGTAAACCTACATATTATTTAACAAGTTGAGCATTTAAGATATATCTCTGTTTGTATATGTTAAAATCAAATTTTTAATAGATTTTGATAAAATTTGGTTAAATGTGTGGTTGAGAAGTTGCGAATCCCATGAAATATATGGTTAAAATTTAATATTAACTTTAACTAAAATTAAAATATAGATTTTAATTCTTACCAAACAGGGATTAAAAAAAAAGTTTAATGGCTAGGCCACAATTTTCAGATCACGCACGCTGCACGTGATATCCGTTTCTATTTAAAAATAGAAAGATATGGTACAAAACCCGATTCACCAACTAGCAGCTGTTATTATTGTTCGATCTACCTAAACTTCTGAAAGCACAAAAGCCTCAATTCTATCTACAAAGGTACCTTTTTCTTTTCTCAAAAATTTATGCTTCGAGGATTAATTTGCTTGCTCAAATTCATTAATATTTGCTTGGGTATTCATAAATTCTGGTTTGACTTTCGTTTGACTTATTTTTGTATTTTGTCTTGCTCGAAGATGGATTTGAATTGCGTTTTAGGATTTTATTTATTTATTGTTGGGATTTGGAAAGTTCTAAGAAATGGGGTGTTGACAATTTAGAAAAATATTATATATATATTGAGATCATTTTTGAAGATTCAATAAAGGATTTTTTGAACATGTTGGTTCTCTGAAAGTAAGTAAATGGGCGGAGGCCCGTATTCAATCGATGATCTTGATGTGACATATAATTTTGTTTTTGGGTTTAAGAATTGGATTGTTATTATTTGATGCAATGGAAATGTTTATCTGCTTGCAATTAGAACTTCGGAGCTGGATTTTGGGGGTGAGTTACTGTTTCTAGTAATGAAAGGCACCCTAAGAAATGTATAATTGGTTGTTGATCACATCTTATAGTTATAAATGGGTTGTGCACGGATTGCTTGATATTTGAATTTTGGATAAAGTTAGTGCTTCTTTGGGAGCGTTTAAATTATAATTTAATCATTGAGTCCCACCGAATGTGTATATAAAAAGTGGGTAATAGAATGTCCGGCTCAATTGTGTATAAGCTTTAATCGCTTCCGGATTAACTCGGGTGGCGAACCAGGGGGGAAGGCCATCACTCTTTAGAATTAATTGGGCGAATTTTGGACACCTGAGTCGAAAGGAAAAAAAAAAAAGTGGGTAATAAGTTGTGGTCCGTAAAACGTGGATGAAAAGTGTTTTCAACTAGCGTAGCCAAACATGCACTTAGTTTATAATTTGATAGCATCTATGCTTTGTTGAATCGTTTAACAACTCTGTTGTTGTATAATTTCGGATGAACTTGTTAGAATTGCTAATCAATTTTGTTTTGTGGTTGTGGAAAACAATGGACAAAGAGGTATATATCACTTACTACGTTAGGCCCCTATAGTGGCACAGTTCTGTGGTAGCAAAGGTGGTGTTGTAGTGGTATCCTCAAGAAGTTGTTGTGTTGAATCCCTTGGTTTTAGCACTAAAGTAATTAAGGTTTATAATTCTTGTTATTTGAATTGTTTTCTTAGTTCAAGGTAAGAAGACATGAAGAAGAAAGAAAGATAAAATTCCAACTTTAAACTATTATTTGTTGTCAAGGTTAGAAGATATTATAAAGGATGAAGAATGAAAGATAGAATGACTAGAATTGAAGAAGATTAATGACTCTTAAGGGAGAAAAGAATGACAAGCCTTAGACATAATAGGGTCTAGGCAAAAGAAGGTTTGAGAGGAGAGAAGATAGTTGTAGAATGATTAGAATAAGTAGCATCAGCCACTTTGATTTAAACCAAAAAAGAACAGAGTCCCTCAATAAGATTGGAGTCGAAGTATTTATAGAGGAGTCTTAAGACCCTACTCCTTGAATTTTAAACTTGTCATTTGCCAGCATGCTATAGGTCCCAAGACAAAGGGTGCTGTATAACAGACAAATCCTTGGAACCCTGTAACTATTTATAAAACTAAATGAAAGAATTAGAATTGGAGATGATATATGAATAATACCAGCGATACATTTGAATTTCAAACATCAATCTACGTTATGCCTCCTGAGTTTGAACTCAAATTCATTAAGAAAACCTCAAAAATCTTTTGGAAAAAACTTCATGGTGCCGCTTTGATGTGATTACATCTACAGATGTACGGTCTGAAAATGACTGAGCTTACCATTGGAGTCAATCCACAACATATTCAGTGTATAGAGTATTCCTCAGGAGATAGAATTCTGTGAAGGATTTTGATTGGAGAGTGAAATTTTTTATGGGGGAAAGTCAAGTGAATAGAAGAGATGAATAATAAGAGAAATAATTAAGTTGGTGAATGGAAACACAGATATCAAAGAGTCACACTCTGGAAATACTGTTGTTTAATTGTTCTCAGAAATGATTATTTGAATTTTTACAAATATATTTGTTATGAATATCATAGGACTTCATTAAATTTTAATACTTAATTATCTGATTAATATCTATAAACAATTAATTGATTATATTTCCGGTTCAACCCCAGTCGAATAATCCGGCCTTTAACCCTTTGCCTTTTCCAGTTCCTTGTCTGAGCACGGTTTCAAATCATTGATATTGGCACTTCTTCTTTGATTCTGGAATGTTATTACAGTGACTTACTGTCGATTTCATGTAAAGGAAGTTTATAAGCATATTGACAACCATCATTTACCTGCATCTTTAGGATGATAAATAATGTTAAATTGCAAATTAGTTCATTGTTAAAGCTGCTTTATAATTGTCTTGCTTTCCTCTTATAAGTTATATCCCAACTTTTTAATGATCTCTTCTTCATATTCATTATGAAATTTTTTATAAAAAACTGAGCTGCAGCGAGATATACTTACTCTGACTACATGCGACATTAGTTAGAATTATGCTTTTGCCCTGTACAAGTGGCCAACTGTAACCCCACCCCAACCCCGGCCCCCAAATAGCAGGGGGACAGTCCCCCTGGGTACTTGTACAGGGCAAAAGCACAATTGAGACCTTTAACTCAAATCCCAATCTTATTTTGTCCCCTTTGATGTTTGAACTGTCGAATGTGACTATGTTCTTCTTACAGAATCAATTTAATTTGTGCATTAACCTATTTTTGAAGCTTTTGTGACGGAAGTTCTACCAAACCTTTCTAAATCAAGAATTGCACATTTGCATTAGATGACATAGAATCTCCTCTTTGTCACTGGCTACAAAATAAACTCTCCATCTATTAGCTTTGCTTGGTACACCGGATCATCTACCAGTCAGATACACCTTCTTTAAATGGTCACTATCAGGAGTCGAGCGACTAATTGCTACGGGTTTGAATAAAATGGGAGCTATGGATTTGGATTAAAATTCAACTGTTCAACATTATATAATTTTATTAGACTTCTATCTCTTCGATGCATCATGGAGTTAATGATGAAAAAAATTCTTGAAAGAGTTATGCTGATCAATCAAATTGGCAGTTAGACCAATCATCGTCATGATGCTCTTCTTGAATACAATTATGGTAAAAAATAAGATTAATAATTATTTGGCTGCTACTGATATCAGAGAAGCCTTCCTCAGAACTATGAACTCAGATTGCCCATCATGCTGTCAAGAATTCAACGCCCATTTTTCTTTTAGAAACATGACATTTCTCTTTTGTTAACTAGGTATAAACTGACTATGTAAATCAACTTTTGATGGTGAGTAATTGTCAATATGTAATATCAAATTTGTATCTAAGTTGGGCTCGAACAAATAGGTTATTTTGAATACTATTTTACGACTTTCTTTTCTAGTTGATCCTTCACAATTATATTTTCCTGGACAAAGATCATCATTTTATGGATAAGAAAGAACCCTACAAGGAGGTTTCCGAAGATGTGACTCGCGAGTCATTGATTGCCATCTCTTACCGACTACCGGAGACTGAGCTCATCGGTGGACAGTCACCTAAAAAATTGGACAATGAGAAAGTTGTCCAACCTCTCAAACACGATGGAGACGAGAAATATAGGTCTAAGCTGATGTCAATATCCAACTCACAGTCACCAGACATGAAAATCCTACCTGTTTTGCCTGGGCAAATTGATGGTTAGCTTAGGTGGCAGGTTTTTATTTGTGATGAATACAATGTAAAACTTTCTTATAAATTGATGTGATTTGGATACCATAAAAGAAACCTTTTTAGTTGCTTGCTGTGTATCCTTGAGTTGTTACTTTCAGCTTCTGAATGCTCTTACTGTAATGAATTGTGAGTAAATTTGAGCACTCTCATATGGATACTTGTAACTGGAAAATGCTTTTATCTTATAAATTCCTGTGTATTAAGAAAATTGTTATGGCCAAAAATTGGTATCACTATTCTTTCCTCCCCGCTGATAACTGATATTTGGGTATTTCTCCGTGCCCCTCGAATGCCTAAATTGACTCGGTTTTTGACATTAGGATTTTAGTTCATGTCTGGTGTAAATTAAAAGTTAATAAAAATTTCAAGTGAAAATCAACAATTAATATTAATAATACATTTAATTAGATCCATAATTTTTTAACCACTCCTTTCATCGATTTTTATCAAAATTTACTAAAAAATTGATTTTAATCTACACCAAACAAGGGCTTAATATATAATTGAAAAGGGAAAATTTGAAAGTGTATTTTGTAGATGTCTAGTGTGAATTTTATCATGAGAAACAAAAATTGTAGAAATGTGGCTTATTCTCTTTGACGTTTTCAAGTCGTTTTCCGTTTTCGATTTTCTAAAATAGTTAAAACGTATTCTCTTTCCTATTTTTGAAAACAAGTTTAAAATTTACAAAGAAAACTCAAAACGACAAATTTGTCATTTTGGGTATTTTCAGTTATAACTTGGATTCTGGGATTTTTTTTATTTTTCAAAACAATTTTTAAAAATGGAAAAAAGGACACGTTTTCAATAATCTCAAAATGAACACTCAAAATACAAAATTCAAAATGAATTCAAAATTAAAACACAAAATTGAAATACGAAGAGATTAGCCCCTTATAGTTTCCTTTTGGCATTCATCCAGTAAAATAAATATAGAATAAAGTTATAGTAATTAAATACTAGACTAATGATATTTTTTATGGATTGAGGTAGATAATATTCAATTTTTTTATCAAATAATTCCATACATTATCAACCATATAATATAATAAGAAGGGAATAAATAAATTTCAAATATTATATTTTCTTCATTAAAAATAAAAAATTATCAGTCGTCTTACAATCTATTTGTTTCCTATTTTCTCTCCATTTTTAGAAAAAATACCATTGCAGGGCTCTACTTTGTCGGAATTGTTGACTTACATCTCACATTATTCTTGAAGTTGGTGTTCCAACGATCACACAATTCATTGCAGGGCTCCACTTTGTCAGAATTGTTGACTTATATCTCACATTATTCTTGAAGTTGGTGTTTCAACGATCACACAATTCATTTTCTACAGCTAAAAAATGGGGCACCAAATGGAGGCTAAAGTTCGTTGTTACAGTCAACCCATGATCTCGGTCTTCAGATTATAGATTGATCAAAATTCGTTGAAGAAAAAATAAATAAATAAAAATTAAAAAAAAATTGGGTTAGAGATCCGAAGTGGGTAGCCTTAACCGGATGTGTATGGTAACAGGTAAAGCCCGAAGGCCATTCCCATCGCTGTTGGGGGAGATGCCAACCATCTCTCCTTTCTATGAACACGACCATTTATCTTTGAAATTTAATATATAATGGAGCTTATTCTTTATTAAGCTTTCGATCTGGAATAACTGGAAAAGGGAAATCCCCCAAAACCCTCGAATTCCATGTCGGAAGACGGTGTTCACAGGACATTACATTTATAGGTAGCCTGTTATGTATAATTTTCAGTAAATTCAATTATTAATCAATATCTTCTTTGTCTCTGTAATAAATATCTTCTTGCTCTCATTTTGTTGGTTGTGTGTTCTGATAATGTGTTTTACATTGATTTTGATTGATCGAATTTTAGGCTTTTAAAGTTATATGTTCATCTAAATTGGCTGGGAGCAGCTGACTAGTGTCAAATAACCATTAGCAAGATTTAAGTTAAAGTATGTTTTACGATCTTTATGGGTTGAGAATTCAATAGAAAGATGGAGCTTCCTACGATTTTCGGCTTTAATGGTGTTGTTTCCCGAAAGATTGTAGTCCATAGCCCACCAAAGATTAAGCTTATTTCCACATGCATTAGGTCGTATACTTTCGAGTCTTTTATGAAAATAAAATTATAATATCTTTCATTCTCCAGAAACTACTATAATATATGGTGTTCCTCTGTTTTTGGTGAGGCCAAGTATTGAGGTTTGGAAACCTTGGACTCCGTTGTATTTTGTACTTCAATGTCTGCTTTTCTTGTGCTTTTTATTTTTTTCCTAATAGTACAATTTCATTTGAAGATAATTTGTGCAGCCATCCATATTTTGAATATTAGTAGAGCTGCCTTCTGTATTAGAATTTCGTTTCACGAAATACAGAAATTACATTAATCCTCTAACTTTATCTTGTATAGAAATTATGGAAAGCTTTAGTTAACTGAATAAATCTGCTCTTGGAATCTCTTGCGTAACTTGGCTGGATCTTTCTTAATATGCTGATTTATGATGTTTTCAGGCTCAAATATTGTGTGTTTTAAACTTATTTTTATTTAGCTGTTTTTTATGTATAATTTTATTTTCTTAGTTCGTTGATTCGATAGTAATAGTAATTTCTGGTTATTCTTTTTTGAAATTTCACAAACAAGCACAAAAATATACATTGAGCTTTCATTTTTGTTGTTCAAATGGTTTGTTACTTCAACGTAATGTATTCTTTGGGCTAAAATATTTCTGTTTGTATATTTTTTTTTTCTTTTGGCCACTTGTTTATAATGTTGAGGCATTATTATTTGATGTTGATGGAACTTTTTGCGATTCAGATCCCCTCAACTATTATGATTTCCTTGAAATGCTTTAGGAGGTGTGAACTATTCTTCGTTATTTACTTTTACAATTACATATTGCCTATCAGATATGTTATGCATGGAAAAAAAATTAGTTGAAGGCGTTTGAACATGCTAAACCATATGTCAAATTTCTTTCGTATGGTAGTTCTTGGAAGTAACTGTGAACATGCTAAACCATTCCCAGACACCTATTTGAAGGCGTTTGAAATTCTCAATGTCTCCAAGGATAACACATTTGTATTTGAGGTTTGACCTCATCCACACTCCCTTTAAAATTAGTTGCACTTCATTGAAATTATATATCTTTTGGTTGTCTAGGATTCTGTTTCGGGAATAAAAGTCTGGGTTGCTGCAGGGATGTCCGTTATTGGCTTCACACTAGGAAAGCTTGCACACTTGCTGATGGAAGCAAATCTTGCTTTTCTAATTAAAGATTATGAACATCCAAACCTTTGGGCAGCTTTGGAAGAGCTTGATCGAATAAGAGGTGTGACAATATGTGCAGCTTAAACCACATATATATTGCTTATGAACTGGGGAAAATTCCCCCTATAAAATTAATTTGAGTTTGATAGTTATTTTGTAGGAGAGTTTTTGATTTATATCATTATGACATTTTTAATGTCAGTACAAAATTAACATGATCTATTGAATCAGTATTGAAATTCCCAAGTGGTATAATAATTTGGGGTTATATTGAAGTCATATTATGATTTTTGACTACTTTTTCCTATCTATAAAATGCATAATTTTTGTCCCATTTGCATTTGCTATACTTGAAACTTACTTCTTGATAGCGTTCGCCACACTTTTAGTGTAGCATTAGTTAAGTGGTGGTTTTAATTTACGTGTTACCTGCTCATTTCTTTGAATTTATATCTTTTTCGTCCAACTTTTTTCATTATTTGAGATGCATTTGTTGGAGCTTTGTGTATTAAAGATGTTGTTTACATTTCTGGATAGTATTTGCCGCTTTTTTAGTTTAGTATTTGAAACTACTATCTTAAGAAAAACGATTGAGAAAAAATCGATCTATTTACGGCCTAATATAAATATATGTAATGCAAAGTGTGCACCTTTTGTACTTGATTTCCTCTAATTTGGACTGCAAACATGGTCTGGGAGCACTGGAAACTGAGCATGTAGTAAATTTGTAAAGTAACATCGTTTTGGTCTTTGATGCAGCCGCATCATTGCTTAAAGCCCACTTGAATATGATTTTTAGGTAGTGATATTTTTTTTTGACACATTTCAAACGATGAATGGAAATTGAACCACGCTATCAGATTCTTTTTATTGCGTTGGACCCGTGTTGATTTTATTTGGCTTTCTTATACTTGTCAACTTTCAGATTTTATTGTGATTGGAAAAAGATTTAAGCATTTGTGAGAGTGAAATCCAGTTGTCCATGTAATGAAGTTGTTTCAAATTTTGATATAATTGTAGTTGTTTCCTTTAACCGAGTGATAGATAGCAAATTGTTGACGTCTTTTAGAGCTTTATGCAGTGAGGTAATAACGTGATAGGTAACAAAATGGATCGCAAAGATGATTTTGAGTAGCTTCTATCCTGTGTGTTAAATGATCACTGTTGCTTAAAATTTGAAAACACTATCAACTTTTGAGCCCTGTCACTTATTCACTTCTTTTTTCTAGCTTCTTTCGTTGTTCCTTTTTTTCAAGTTATTGTGTGCTCTTCATTTTTTCTCTCATCCCTATGTGAACACACATAAGTGTGAGCAACTCTGCTTTCTCATTGAAAGAAGTATAAAGATATTCTCGCCAAATGATAAAATTTTGAGAATGAAGATATGACTAATTTGTCAGATGAATAGTCCTCTGAATTATACTCGTTTTATTTAAATTTTACAAGCGTGCATGATGGTATTAACATTGTATCTCAGAATGCATGTTCACTAGCAACCATGTCATATTGTTTATATTTATTGCCGACCAAAACCCGTTCAACATTAAATCTTCCCTTCTGGAGGCATTTAGCTGTTGATGAAAAAAGCTAATATTACCTTTAAAAAAAATATTTTCGTGCATTGCATTGGTATAAAGCTAGTATATATATATATATACATGAATTCACATTCATGATATGTAGTCCACGAGGAGTGAGATTATATGGTTCTTAAGGAATAATCTTTATTTAAATTTTGTCATCAACACGCCCTCATGAGACTTTAACTCAAGTCTTTTGTCTAGCTTAAGTATCATGTCAAATCAGCTCATGTAAAAGCTTTTCTTTATTTAAATGTTGTCTTCAACAATCTTGACAACCAATTCATTCCCAGGCCCTACATTTGATGTTGAATTTGATGATTTACCTCACTTTTCCAAGTGGAGACACACTTCCAAAAATAACTTAAAACAAAGCATTTGACCTGGTTTTAGTCGTTCTTGAATAAAAATTATTGAATGAATCAATAAAGTTCAAAAGGTTATTTGGTTTTTCCATGTAATGTTGCCTGAGTCAGTATATGAGTATGATCATGAAAATATTAGTGATACATATATAAATGCTGAAACTTTAGTCCTCTGCAGTGAAAAAGATTGCCATTGAATCCATACCAAGTCATGGTTGTGAGTATTCAAATCCCACCCGCGCACGAGTAAAGTATTCACTAAATTTACGTTTCTGAGTTTTTTTAGCCACACGTGGATTGATTCTATGACATTTTTCTTTAAACGGTGATTCTGTTATTAGACATGGCATTTCACTTCGAAAAGAAGTGTTTTATAGATCCTTAATCATGGATTTAAATGAACTAGATCTTGTAGCACTTACCATGACGTCTCCATCGATTAGTATTACATAGACCTTTCTTGAACGCTTTTTTATGAGTCTTTATAGAACCCTTTGAAGTTTCTGCACAACTATTACTTCGTATAATTGTACTCTTGTAGGCAGATTAAGTGTTGTCTATAAAGCGTGAATTGAGGTTGCTCGTGAAGTAAGAATAAGCAGAGAAGCTGAAGCTGCAATGCATCTTCATGTGCAAAAGGCAGCAATAAAGGCAGCAGAGCATGAAAGAAAACACCCACTGCTGGAAGGATTCAAACCTCCGAATAGCAGGACCAAAACCCGTTGCCTTACCACTTGACCACGCCCCATTATCAATTTCTAATCTACACAGATACCATCAAGTAACGTGTGTTCTGAATCAATCGATTCAAAAGTATCATCAGAAAAAAGTTATTTGAAACAGTAGAAAAAGAAATCCACTTTGACATTTTAACGAAAGAAAACGACTGATGACTGCAGTGGCCACCACCAGAATTGAAAGGATGGCCAGGAAGCTTATAGTCAGAATCCAACTAATCGTGGCAGTTATTCCCACTGAAAGAACATATAGACATGGCGACTGGGGCGGCAAACCGGCTCCCAAATACCGTGACTCCGTTGATGTTGTTGGCTCAGCCACTGTCACTGCAACAGGCTGCCTTACAAACAACCTGTGATAAAAACTTCATTTGCTATTCTCATGGTTCAAGAATAACGAGACCAATTGCTTATGGCAGCTATATATGTTTTCTGGTTTTCAACCATTTTTTTTCTTAGTTTATTTATTTATTTTTACTTCAAACAAGTGATTTTCTGAATTGCAGACGTAGTATTTATCAGTTCGCTGAATAAATACAGGAAAGATTTAATCCAACAAGTTGTGGGGTTGAATGGATTCAAATTCAGGAAAATGTCAACAAAATGGCAACAAATTATTACACGAGGGTGTTTCAGAAATGATAATGATTTGGAGCAAAAACATGCCGATAATGATTTGCAAATGTTCCAACTAAAACTCATTCTTCGTTGGCAATTAGGGGTTCAAAGTTTGAGCTGGATCCCATTGCTGAGGGTGAGACCATTAATGAGAGCAAACTTTTTGAAGATTCTGGGGTCCAAATGGTTCTGCTCTTAATGCTTCATCTCATCAAAGACACGAACCGAACAGCTTCTCTGATGTTCTGAAAGCCCCATCCGTGGAGGAAGAACTGGGTGTTGCACACAATTCTTGTAGGGGCAGTGTTCAATATCTGGATCTTTTCCTAAGAGATCTGTGATTAATCATCAAGAAATAGATGGGGAGTTTCATGGATATGGAAGTAGCAACCCCATCTTTTTGGGGAGAGGTGAAATACGACCACTAGATGATGACATTGATGGTAAAACACCTAAGGAATGAGCTCCTGCAGTGGAAACCGAGCCTGATGGCTGTTTGCCCACTTCCGACTCAATGGAAAATCAGCATACTTCAGTATAGCCAAATTCTTCACATAATGAGCATGTATTGCGTCAATTTTCTTCTTGGTCGGCGGAAGAGGCGGTGGGAAGAGGAAGAGGAAGAGGATGAGGATGAGAAATTCATTTATTAACTTCAATTTTAATTTTTTTTAATAATTTATTTGGGCTCGATTGTAAATTTCTTTAAAAATTTGAAGTAATAGTTGCAATTAATTTATTATGTTTTTTCTTCTTCTTTTTTTTAAATCTTATTTAAATACAAGGATATATTCGTTATTTTATAATTTTTTATTACAAAAATGAACGATAAGAGAATATTCCTAAACGTTTCAAACAAAGACATTTTATACTATTTCCAAAAGATAAGAGGGTTTTTGACAATTTTTTCAATAAGTAGGGGAGTTTTGTGCTGTTTAGCTATAGTCAAAAATATTTGAAGTTGTATTATGTTAAGTATACATTTAGTGAGTTACATCG
This sequence comes from Fraxinus cuspidata, assembly GCA_903798385.1. Taxonomy (NCBI): domain Eukaryota; kingdom Viridiplantae; phylum Streptophyta; class Magnoliopsida; order Lamiales; family Oleaceae; genus Fraxinus; species Fraxinus cuspidata. The sequence goes on along the minus strand of CAIGRP010022294.1, from coordinate 48,298 downwards.
TAGTGTATATTGTGTACAAATTCAATGGTGTGCATTGTGTGCAAATTTAAAAAGTGTTGAACGTTAAAGTATATTATTTTTAAAAATTGTCAAATCATTTGTCGATATGTGGCACAATGTCATAAATAATATAAAATAAAATATACATCATGCATGATTGTTTGAAGGTTTAGGCAGTAATGAGCTACCTGCTAATCTGTCCGTCCAAATAAGCTTATTATAAACTTAGCTCCCAACATTACTTATGAGTAACTTACCTTTTTTAAGGCATAGCGAAACATGCTCTTACATCTCCCAACATAAAAACCCAAACTCAGAGTACAGAGAAGATTTGTATTGAATCTTAGACATAGATAAAAGGTTTAGAGAGACAAGATGAAATGAGGGAAAAGGAGAAAAAATCATGAAGATGAAGTCCATGTTGGAAAAATTAAATAAATTGAAGGGCTGACTTTGACATAAATTTTGAGTTGGGTCCATTTATTTATTTTGGAAAAATCATGATTGATTTTTGTTATCCACCGTGAGAACATCAAAATCATATATTTACTTACCAAAATGATGCTCAATTGAATGAAAAAATGGTGCTCAAAATGACAAATTGGAAGATATTTTGTATTGAAGGTAAACTAGTTAAAGTTATACCACATAGGAAAATGGATAAAGACAGTGACCACTTTAAATATGATTACACTTCAGAAGGATGTACTCATGTATAGCATAGATGCTCTCTCCACGTATGCGCGCAGAAAGTGCAAATCATGGACCGAAAAAAGTTTCGGATCTTGAACTTGTGCGCGAGCGCAACCTGTATACACAAATGTCGGACCGAAAAATTGGTCCTTAAGAAGATCTACGTTTTGCCTTTATTTTATTATTTTTCCAAAAAAAAAAAAAAACTTTCAAATTCTTTTAATTCCTAAAACTCATGTAATTATGTCCGTGTTAATGGAGTGTTTAACAGCCGGGTTAATGTGGTCGATGGCATAACTCCTTGGCTGTCAAATCTCCATTACAGCCTATTTATTTAGGCATTTTCTTCCCTTAGAAATATATGAATTTTTTTTCTTCTCTACATGTAACAAAAATTTATCTCTTTTCTGTATCCGTAATTTTCATTTTTTGTCAAAGCGTTGCTGGTGATATTGTTCAGATACCGAGTCAATTTATCGGAGTAGCATCTACAATGCTCATACTCTACTGGTTTTCCTCTATACCTTGGGAAGCAGACGCTCGAATTAAACCTCAAGCACCAACGGTGAATGAGCGAATCTGTTTTAAGGAAACTGTGTTCACACATTACTCGATTTCAAAGTTCATTAGATTTTATTTCTTTCAATTTATATTATTTGTTATGTTTTGTTTATTGTAATTAATAAAATTATTTAATTTGTAATATTTTGCCTAACATTCGGTTAGTTTGGTGTCCAATCGGTATTTGTTTATACGATATTTGTTTAGTCGGTATGCATCCATATGGTTAGTTAGTTTCACTGTCGATATGTGTTGTGTTCATACAGTAAGTTAGTTGTACATGCAGTATATGTCCCTCCAGTATTTCTGTTTATACGGTAAGTTAGTTGCACATCCAGTATGTGTTCATCCAGTATTTGTTAAGTTGGTATTTATTCACTATTATTTTGTAACAAATGTAAAACAGATTCATAACATACAAGTTCATTTTGGTTTTATTGAGACTAATATTAGTTTGATTTTCAGAAATGGCAACCAAACCAATCAATATGGATGTGGCTTCTGAAAACTCGACCGTGGGATCTGCTGTGACTCAAGAGACAAGTTCTACTGTAGCTAAATTGCCAAGCTTTGCTATGAGCTAGACTATGGCTCAACCAACTGGTCATGTCGGTATTGTTCTGGTTAATCATGGAGAAAAATCGGAGAAATTCAATGGCTTGAATTTCAAATTGTAGCAGTAGAAAATATTGTTTTACTTGACCACTTCGAATCTTGCAAGGTTCTTGACTGAAGCTACTCAGAAAATCAAAGGGGGTGAGGAAGATGTTCAAGCTATCAATTCACTTGATGCGTGGAAACATTCAGATATTTTAATGTCGAAACTACATCAAGAACAGCTTATCAGATTTGCTATACAACGTATGTAGTACTATAAAAACTGCTAACGAGTTGTAGGAATCATTGGATCAAAAATATAAGACTGAGGATTCCAGAGCCAAGAGATTCATTGTTGGCCGATTATTGGACTATAAGATGGTGGACTTCAAAACAGTAATCAATCAAGTGCAAGAACTCCAAATGATTCTTCATGAGATTCATGCTGAAGTGATGATTTTGAGTGAAATTTTTCAAGTGGCTGTAATTATTGAAAAATTGTCCCCCACATGGAAAGATTTCAAAAATTATCTTAAACACAAGCGAAAGGAAATGAATGTTGAAGAACGGATTGTTAGACTTCGAATTAAGAAGACAAAAAAGTTCAAAAAAGATGGGTTTCAATCCCATTGTAGCAAAAGCCAATGTTGATAACACAATCACAGTTCTAAGGCCTTCAAGAACAAGTCTAGGATATCTGGTGGCAAATGTGCTAAGTTGGAATCGAAATGGGACATTTCTAAGAAGAAATTTCAAGGAAAATGATTCAATTGTGACAAAGAAGACCACAAGTCTTCGGAGTACAAATTGCCAAAGAAGAATAATAAAAAAGAAGTAAATGTAGTTGATTACATAGCACATGATGTATCAAAGATGAATCTCGCAGTCGTCATTTCTGAAGTGAACATGTTAGATTCTAACCCAAAAGAGTGGTGGATTGACATCGGTGTTACTATGCATGTGTGCTTTGATAAAAAGTTTTGCTGCATTCGAAACAATTGAGAATGGGGAGAAGTTGTTCAAAAATTCAGCAACTTTTGAAATCAATGGTCAAGGAAAGGTAGTTTTAAAGATGACTTCGGGGAAAGAGCTGACTCTTAACAATATGTTTTATATGCCGAAAATTCGTAAGAACCTAGTGTTTAGGTTGCTTTTGAGTATGCATGGTTTCTGTATTATATTTGAGTCAGACAAAGTTATTTTTTCAAAAAGTGAAATGTTTGTCGGAAAAGGTTATGTTTCCGATTGTATGTTTAAACTGAATGTAATGGTTGTGAAGTTAAAAATTAATAAAGTTAATTATTCTGCTTACTTGATTAAGTCTTTCAATTTGTGGCATGGTAGACTGGACATGTTAATCATGATACATTGCGTAAATTAATTAACTTGAATTGTACACCCTTGTTCTATAGTAATTCTATACATAAATGCGAAACTTGTGTTGAGATAAAATTGACAATGTCATCATTTAAGTCAATTGAACGAAAAAAAGAACCACTTGAATTAATTCACATCGATGTATGTGATTTAAAATTTGTACAAATAAGAGGTGACAACAAGTACTTTATTAATTTTGTTGACGATAGCACAAAATACTGTTATGTGTATTGCTTAAAAGTAAGGACGAAGTTATAGAGAAATTATTATTTATAAGAATGAAGTTGAAAATCAACTTAATAAGAGAATTAAGGTATAGAGAAGTGATCGAGGTGGTGAGTATGAAGCACAATTTGATGAATTATGTGCACAACATAGAATCATACATGAAATCACTGCATCTTATTTTCCGCAACAAAATTGTGTTGTTCATACCTTAAAAGAAATTATGAATGCAATATTAATAAATTCTGGGTTACTTCAGAACATATGGGAAGAAGCTGTGTTATTAGCAAATTATCTTTTAAATAAAGTGTCCTAAAAGAAAATGGAAAGAACCCCTTATAAGTTATGGAAAGGAATAAAATTTTCGTATAAATACTTACGAGTATGGGGGTGTCTTGTTAAAGTGGATGTTCCAACACCAAAGAAAATGAAGATATGCTCGAAAACTATAGATTGCATCTTCATAGGCTATGCACATAATAGTAATGCTTATAGGTTTCTTGTATATGAGTCTAAAATCCCACACATTCACAAAAATACGATAATAAAATCGAGAAATGCTTCATTTTTTGAATATGTATTTCCTTATAAATCTAAAGAGGAAGTAAGCTCTTCAAAATGGACACATGAGACTATGGTTAAAAATAATCAGGACCAAGAATTAGAAGAAGAGGTTGAGGTTGAACCAAGATGTAGCAAAAGGAAAATGATAGAAAAATCTTATGGTCCTGATTTTCTGATTTATATGTTAGAAAGTGAACCTCAAAACTTTTAAGAATCTGTAAACTCTTCAAAAGGACATCAGTGGAAAGAGGCCATTAAAAGTTAAATAGATTCCATTTTGCAAAATCATACATAGGAGCTAGTTGATCTTCCTCAGGAAGTAAACCACTATACTACAAGTGAAATTTCAAAAGGAAAATGAAAGCAGATGGAACAATCGAAAAGTTAAAACTAGATTAGTAATAAAAGGTTACAGACAACGGGAATGTCTTGGTTACTTTGATACATATTCTCTAATAGCGATAATAACATCTATTAGGATGAAAATGGCAATTGTCGCTCTGCGAAATTTTGAAGTATATCAATTGGATGTTAAAACTAATTTTTTGAATGGAGATTTAAAGGAAGAAATATACATGGAATAACTCGAGGGTCTTTCATCACCAGTAGGAAAAAAAAGTCTGTAAATTGGTGAAATCATTGTATAGCTTGAAACAAGCTCCAAAATAGTAGCACGAAAAATTTGACAATGTTATGATGGAAAGTGAATTTAAGATTAATGAGTGTGAAAAATGTGTGTACGTCAAAGACACTGAAAATGATTATGTCATTTACGGTGACGACATGCTTATTGTTGGTAGCAACGATAAGTTAAATCTACCAAAAAGATGTTAAATTCAAAGTTTGACATGAAAGGTACGTGTTTAGCTGATGTGATACTTGGAGTTAAAATTAACAAAACATTAGATGGACTCGTTTTAAGCTAGTCACACATTATGTGGACAAAATTTTAGAAAAGTTCAGGAAAAATGATGCTAGAATGGCTAGAACATCGATAGATACTAGTCAGCATCTATCTAAAAACAAAAGGTCTCTCAAGTAGAATACTCTAAAATTATTGTAAGTCTAATGTACTTGATAAGTTGTACAAGACCAGACATAGCATACACAATCAGTAAACTGAGTAGATACACGACTAATCCAGAGCTGTCCATTGGAAAGAAATAGTAAGAGTGCTAAGGTATTTAAAACATACTCGTAATTTTGGACTGCACTATACCAGATATCCATCGGTCATTGAATGATATAGTAATGCAAATTGGATATCTGATATAAAAGACTCCAAGTCCACTAGTGGATGTGTTCACATTAAGAGGTACAACTATATCCTGAAAAATCCTCTAAACAAATAGTTATATCTAGATCTACCATGAAATCTGAGTTTATAGCTCTAGATAAATGTGGTGAGAGACTGAGTGGTTACATAACTTCTTGGAAAATGTTCCAAGATGGTCGAAACATGTGCCAACAATTTGCATACATTGTGATGGTCAATCAGCAATTGGAAGGGCACATAGTAACATGTATAATGGTAAGTCTAGACATATATGTTGTAGACACAATATCATAATACAGTTACTCTCAACTAGAGTTATCTCTATTGATTATGTAAGGTCAAAGGATAACATTTCGAATTAACTAACCAAAAGGTTAAAGAGAAAGTTAGAAAATTATCGAAATGAATGGGACTCAAGCTCTTAAATGGATAGGTTAATGCAAAGGAAACACAATCTAATTGACTAGAGATCTCGAGATCTAGGTTCAAATGGACAACCAATTGTAAAGACTTAATTGAATCACTTGGGGGGATGTTATCTCATGTCCATTCCTAAAATGTAACAGTGATACCCGTAAGGATGGAAGATAAACAATAAACTTTTAATAATTTTTATGCATTGAAAATCAAGCGAAATGATGCGGGTTACTCGCAATAAGAAATCACATATGCGAGAGAAAAGTTGTGCCGCTTCTAAGAGAATTGTGTGAGGCTTAATTCTTCGAAACTCTTGCAGAACCAGTTATATGTTCATGACCAAAAATAAACATAACAATGAAAACTGAATTGTGTTACGAAGAATCCTGTGTGGAGTATATCATCTTTTACATAAAAGACAAAGCAGTTCAGGTACATCGTGTCTACTAGTTAGGTAGTAAAGTAAATAATCAAAAGGGAAGGTTTAAACGCTAATGCCTACCTATCCTATGCGGGTTTCAACCGTTGAACTATATCACCAACTCTTTGTCTTATGTTTCTATGTCTCTTTCAATTTTCATTCATCTGGTAATTGTTGGAAAAAACAAATATATTGAAGGGCTGATTTTGACATAAATTTTGAGTGGGACCCATTTGTTTATTTTGGAAGATTGTGATTAATTTGTGTTCTCCTTCGTGAGAAGATCGAAATCATATATTTACTTGTCAAAAATGATGCTCGGGTGAATGAAAAATTGGAGCTCAAAATGATGAATTGGAAGAGGTTTTGTGTTGAAGGGAAACTAGTTAAAGTTATCCCACATAGAAAATTGGATAAAAACAATGATCACTTTAAATATGATTTCACTTTAAAAAGTGTAATCATGTTTAGCATAAAGGTTATCTCCACGTGCGTGCGCAGGGATGTAAATTATGGATCGAAAAAGGTTTCGGATATTGAACTTGTGTGTTGGCGAGACTTACGTACACAAATGTGGGACCAAATGGACCAAAAATTGGCCATTAAGAAGGTTTACGTTTTGCCTTTATTTAATTATTTTTTCAAACAAAAAAAAAACTTTCAAATTCTTTTAAATCCTAAAACTCATGTGATTGAATTTGTATTAATGGAGAGATTAACATCCGGATTAATGGTGGTCAGTGGCATAACTCCTGGCTGTTAATTCTCCATTACAGCTTTAGGCATCTTTTTCCCTTACAAATATACGATATATATATTTTTTTATTTTTTTATTTTTTTTTTTTGCATATAACAAAATTTTATCTATTTTCTACATTCCTAATTTTCATTTTCTATTAAAGTCTTGGTGGTTGATTTTGTTCAAATACTAAGTCAATTCACCGGAATAGTATCTGCAGTATTCAGACTCTACCGATTTTTCGTTGTATCCTGGAAAATAAACGCTCGAACTAAACCTCTAGCACCTACGGTGAGGGGCGAATATGTTTTAAGAAAACTATGTTCACACAAGACTCGATTTCAAAGTTCATTGGATTTTATTTCCTGCAATTTATATTTCTTGTTCTATTTTGTTTATTGTGATTTAGAAAATTATTTAATCTGTAATATTTTGGTTAACATTCGATTAGCTAGCTGTCCAATCGATATTTGTTTATACGGCATATATCTGTTTATACTGTATATGTTTAGTCAATATGCATCCATACAGTTAGTTAGTTGCACTACCGGTATATGTTCTGTTTATACGGTAAGTTAGTTACACATCTGGTATGTGTCCATCCGGTATTTCTGTATATACAGTAAATTAGGTGTACATCTGGTATGTCCACTCGATATTTGTTCATCCAATATTTGTTAAGTCGGTATTTATTCACTATTATTTTGTAACAGGAAATTTTGCCAAAGCGTGTTTTGCTTATAGCTTGTGAATCAATTATTGCTTGTGTGCACAGTGTTTGACTAGTCGAGCAAAAGTTAACATTAAATCTAGACATGTGCATGTAGTGTATATAGGGACAAGGCAAGTGGAAAAGGTATTGTGTGACGCTGTATTATGTTTAGAAAAATACTTGTTGTTCATTATTATTTACAAATTGTTTTACAGATTGACGAGGTGTCGATGAATTGAATTAAAATTGTCAAAATTTCTTTACCATTTAAACAGTTGTTCGTATGTAAATTGGGTTATTGACAAAAAGATATTGGAGGATTTTTTTATTTGATATTGTTGAGATTTTGACTCAATAAAATCTCGTCACGTCATTTGTTGATAAACAAAGCTATAAATTATGATGTACATATAGTACAATCGTTATGTTTAGGCCTTTGTCACTATGGATTACTTGTTGATGTACGATAATTGGATGCCATTACCTCCCACGCCAACCAGTATCCATATTATTAGACCGTAAAGAAATTTATTAGACTAGAAAGGCCTGTTTTGCAATAAAATTTGTTAATGAAAATATTGGGACCTCAAAAACATGATTGGTGTAGGTTAAATAATATTTCCACTAGGTTTGCTCATGAGATAACCTCAAAAACACAATAAGATATTATGGTACTAATGAAGGCATATTATATGATTGCTATAGGTTTATTCAACATTACATGGTTGTTCTTTAATCATTGAATCAACACTACAAAACATGGCTCCTTGATGGAAGGTTATTTAAAAAAATCCAAAGTGAACTTTTATGGTGCTATATTGAAATTGCAATGGACCATACGTTTGAGTTGGTGCCACCTTGGTGAGGTTGAGGTCCTAAATTTTAAGTCTCAGCAAAACACGTCGACTCTGAATGATACTTACGAATGTTAGAGTAAATTCGATTGTGCACTTCAACGAATGTTCTAGAAATGGATTTGGTATAGGTTATCCGATTGATTGATTTGTTATCTTCTTTAAATTAGACTTAAATATGAAAGCCATGTTTGGTGTACAAGTAATTAGCATGCACAATCTTCTTTGTGTAGGATCCTTATAAACTCGTGAAAACTTTTTATTGACATTTAAATCTTCAACCTTTCATTTCAAGAATAATTCCATGATAAACTGGCTAAATATGCTGTTAAATTTGACATAAAGACATTTTTCACTTTCAATTTCAAATAAACATGAAAAAAGAAGACAGTCTTACTGGATTTATTAGTTTTATAGAGCTACTTATAGATATGAACTTGATAGGATAAACATTCAAGGGAAACCCTACAATTAATGGAAGTCATTGCCAACTTTAACCATAATAATAGCCAATATAAGTAGCTAATGACTTATTCGATAAAGTTGACACAATATTAAAGAAAAAATATTAAAATGTACGGATTATAGCCTTAGCAGCTGCAAAAAGGAAGTCGATTCCAAGCCTAGTACTGGATTAAGTCCATCTCTTACATTCTCAAATTTAAGTCGTTCTACAAGAAGTAGAGTAGATTATGACTTACATAGGATTCTAAATATCCTACGAAAAGAAATGGTAGTCGTTTCAAGACTAGGACTTCTTTTAATATAACACCCAGTTTATTAAGCCTCGTCAATAATAATCAATATGGCAAAGTGAATAAATGGTTAATAAATTAATGTAATAATTAATTGAATCGAGGTTTCATTTCTGAAGATAAACATTGGGTAACTCAAAACTGAGGACTACATTATCGTACCTAAACATACTACACAGTAAATAAAGAAAACATAGACTCTTACATCCCAGAATATAAGACCTAACCCTAATATATATTCGACGTATAACTATGCAAATATTATAAGGGGAATCACTTCAATATTACTAATTAGTGCTGCATATAAGTTTGCTTAAAAGGAAAATACTAGAAAAAAAATTTATGAGAATTCTATATCTAGTGAAAATATTTGGAGGAATCAATCCCAGGGTTCTATCTTCAGCCAAAAGAGCAAAAATTAATCAACAGTAAAGAGAAGAATTGTATTTTCAAGTGTAAATCACCGCTGTGAATGTCGTGTTTACACACTAGGCTACCCTTTTTTCGAGTGCTATGGAGGACTACTTACCACTATTTTTCACCCGGACGAGTTTATTGCACAAAAAGAGCGGGACGATTAATTAACATTAACAAGGAGAATTGTGTCAGTCTCTCTTTGATTAATTTGAGATGATTTCAAGTAAAATTTGCCCAAAAATACAAGTTGATTCCCCCTCCTATAATCTATAAATTATACATACAAGACAACTCATCCTGGAAAAGAGTACTAATAAACAATGGAACGAGGCATGGAGGTAGAGAAGGAATCTATACTTTTACTAGTTAATTATAAGAACTGTCTTTTAGTTTGAATTGAAATATATTTCATGATAATAGCATTAGATCACATGAGATTTTTTTTTAATTTAATAGTAATTTCTTTTCAGACACTTGTTTATAATATTTATACAACAAATTAAATTTATTCTAAATGGGAAGAATTACATTGAATTCAGCATAGATTTTAACAAGTTTCAGAACCAGTACTGAACAACTTGCAATAAAGAAGAAATGGAGGTACATGGTCTAACCCTGAAAACATTTCTAATTAGCTCTTATAAGTTCCACAGTTAATTAAGAGAAACAAGAAGTAATTCACAAATCAGAAGTGAATTAATGTACAAGAAGGAAAACTTATTAGGATGATGATACACTGATTATCTCACCTTCATTTTGACCTAATATTGCTGCCGGCCGACGGAGTTTCCGGTCCATGCACCATCCATAGGCAGCTGCCCATTAGGCATATTCAGTGGCAAATTGAAGAAAGGAAGTCCAGATGATGGATCGGGAAATTGGCTGCTCACACCTCCTCCTCCGCTACCTGACGGCTGCGACACCGGTGGCTGCATCTGAAGTGTTTCATCTTCGTCCAATGGCAGCCTTTCATAAGCCACGTTGGTGAATGAAGCTGCGATGATGATAACTGGTCCAGAAGCAATCAAAGGACCCAAGACATTTCCTCCCACAACTTGACCTTGTCCACCAGCTAAATATATTGTCAAACTGGTGGCGCCTGGCGGCGCCGGTGGCGGCAGGAAGGAGCCAGAAAGGGATAAAATTTCAAACCGGCCGTGAAGGGTCACCACAGAGCCGGCTGCCGCGGGCTGCCGTATGGTAACATTGTTGACAGTACCAGTGCCACCCAATATGCAAATCCCTCTTTGTCTCTTCCTTGCATAGGTAGCCACCGCCTCAAACACATCACAGCCACTGCTGACCTCCAGAATATGAGCACGAAGTGTGTTCGCGCTCTCTCGGGTGATAATCACCGGCGGTTTTGGCTTGTTCTTGGATCCCGGAGGACGGCCGCGCTGCCGACGCGCCACCATGCCGCCCGAGCTTGTATTGGATGTTCCAAGCTCCAGCCCTTGGTGTGAGTTATCGTTGTTTTCGCCGGAAAACTGATTTCGATTGCTTTCATCTTCAGAATCCGGCGGTCTTTGGAGGTGGAGCTGGGAAACAAAGTGGGAAGCTGAGCCTAAGTCCAAACCAGCCATATACTACAACAAAGAGAACAGGAAACCAAGAAAAAATAAAGTATGATAATCAAGAAAACTAATTATAATTAAAAACAAGAGTTTTTTATGAGTAAATAAAGCACAAGAATTCAAACCCTAGAACGAATAGAAAACAAAAGAAATCAAGTGGAGAGAAAGGAAATGATGAGGAAGATGTGTAGAGAGAGAAGCAGACGCAGCCATTCTCAAAAATTTAAAGTAAACATATAAGGGCATAAAATATGAGCATATTCAAAGATGAGGGTAATTAATTATAAGCTTCTTTTGATTAAAAAATGATTATTTTTTTAGTGGGAGAAAACAACAGGGTGAGTGAGGCTGTATGTATTGTTCTATGTGCCTATTGTTCATGTGTAGAAGAAAACATGTAATGATAATTATGCCTTTGGCAAGATGTGATTAGGATTTCCCCTCTTCCACTCCACCCCCACCCCAATAATAATAATAATAATAATAATAATAACTGAATACATAAGAATTAAAAGGGGGATAATAAATTATAAATCACTTTCTCTCTTTAAAACAGCATTCACAATGATGCCTCACTTGTCAAGAATATAAAGAATAACACTTCTATTTAATCTTGTTGGTTCCTCATAATTTAGACCAAAACTTGAAATTGGAGAAAATTCAATATTTTGTATAATTTATTATAAAACAACCAAGCAACAACTAAAATCCTAGTGTGAAATTTAAACAAGAAAAAATGCAAAAAAAAAAAAAATAAAATCACCTCTAATTAAAGACTATGATTATAACAGTATTTTTAAAGTAGTAAATAAAACAATTATGTTATATGCGTTAGAATAATTCTATTATGTGGACTACTATTTGATTGCAAATTTTACCGATTAGATGTATGGTTTGCAATGATATTGTGATTAAGCCTAATATGTTAGTGATCACTTAGACCGTTGTACACCTTATATGTTTTATTATTTATAATGTGGTAATTTTAAGTATGTGGGTCGGAATTTTGTAAACCCTAATTAGGGTTAAAATCGGTAATGAGCCCGATTTTATGATTTCACATATAATGCCTAGGTCGCCTCTCCTCTCCATATCATTTATTGGCTTGCCCCATTGACAGTTGATTATTTTTTAGGAGTAAGGAGAGAAAGATCTAGTTGATAATATTTATACATAACAATATCTTCCACATGTATGAATTTCGAACTATCAAATTAGTATATGTAATTCTTCTTCTTAGCATGATTATTGAATAATTACAACAATATAAACATCAAGGTTGACATAAAGTTTGACGTAATGTCATGTGAATTCTATCATTTGACTGTTTAAAATATCAAGATTGACATAAAGCTATTTTGTTATAAAGTTTGACATAATTGCCTATAGCTATATATGATTAGGTGAAAAAGATGTCTGCGTTTTAAACTGTCATATAATAGAATGTCACGTGACATTATATCAAGCTTAATTTCAACCTCGATAGTTATGTAGCATGATTGTAAAATTATATCAATTCTCTTCTATAACTTTTAAATTTTTATGCTAGAACCTTGTGCATTCGAGTAATGTTATTCAGCGTTATCCTAATTAGCAGTAGGATCAAAGTCCATTGTTCAATAAAAAATACATTTCAACTTTAACTCGACAATGTAGTAATGGCTCCCGTGCCACTTAGATCTGTGTTGCTAAGAATCACTGATTCTAAACAGTGTTACTCTATGATTTCAAGTGATGAAAAAAAAAAAAAAATTACCATCTCATCTACAAAAGAAAACAACAAAGTTTTCATATGAAATGGTTCATCAACTTAAGCAAAATTACCAATATCATGTAAAACGATCTCATTTTAACAAATTTAATATTTCAAATGGAATGGCTTATTAAAAGTTTGCGTGAAATTTTGGAGTTGTTTATAATCATATTAATTTATAAACAAATATAAACGACTGCTTCGTGTGCGTTCCATAAAACGTGTGGAAAGGTGATTTGACCGAATATAATGAACATCATCGGAATTGTTCACGGTATGAAATATATTGTAGTAATCTTGTCAAAGGTGGTTTTCATTAGATTAAAACATTAATAATAATATGTCCTAAAGGCCAATATTTTCTGTTAATTATCACTTTAGCTGATAAAGTAGGAATTATATATATTATCTAAAGATGTAGTATCATTAATTAACATAAGGAGGTTGTACGATATTTGCTTATTAATTATTATATTTTTTTTTCCAAACTGACAAGACTTAAATTATTATAAGTATGAAGTTAACTTAAGTAAAGAAAAACAAATTCTTATGCAAATTTTAGGCCCTTTCCTTCTGAAATATACAATTCATATATCTTATCAGTTTATAGAACAGAATAAGTGAGACATTACATTATCAAAAATATATTATGCAAGACTCAGATCTTTATTATAATTTTTTTATGTAAAATAATATTTTTTAGATATTTTTTCGTTTTATGTTCTCATGTCGATCACCAATCATCGTAATAAATTTGTTTTTTGTTGGAATTTAGGGTAATATAAAGATTATAATGTGTGAATTGGAAAAGTCTCCAGTAAGTGTAACTCTGCAATGCATTAATAAATGTGAATTGGAAAAAAATTAATTTGGTCATAAGATGTGATCCTTCGAAAAAACACAACAAATCTATAAATATGATCCTCCTAATTTCTTTTTTTTTTCCACTCCAAATCAATTTCTAATAATTGATTTCTAATTCTTTATTTCTGTAAATTCTATCAAAATAATTTTCATATTATTTTAATTTTCGTGTTCGATATTTATTATTCGATATCTTTCATTCTAGAAGAGTAAAGTCAAAAGTTTGGTTCATCCGGCAAAATTAATAATTTGTTATATTAATTTTGGAAGAAACATTTTATCTTGGGAGACAGACGTCCATATAATCATGTTAGTACCTTCGCTTCATCTTATCTCCTTCATATTTCTGCGTTTTCTACGTTTGAGAGTCGTGATTTGCTCATTATTATACATGTACCATTGTTTCGGTAAGTCGTTACTCTATTTGTATTTCCATGCACCTATTCATCCAACATTTCTTTATATCTTAATTGGTTAGAGGCTGCAACAAATAGTTACTCGATTGCAACACTCTTGAAAGCAGCTCAAAAATCATGAATCATGTTTTACCAGATAATAATGTGACACAATTTTTTTTATATCGGAGTCTTACTTATGTTAATAATAATTAGGGTTCTTAAAAAAGTCATTTAGAAATTAATTTTAAAATGAATATGTATTTATTTGATTAATTGCAAGTGGTATAACGTAAATGGTAAAGTCAGTGCCAAATTTTATATGAATTTAAATTGACTTTACATTAATGTGTACAAACTAGCACACATATTAATACAACATTAATTTATTGCACGCATTATTTAGTAAATGTTATAAAAATATTAATGTAATATAAGATAACTTTCTTAAACATATAAAACTATTTTCCCATATAAATTTTCAATTTCTGCCAAATTATTTTCAATGAGTTTTTGTGAAATAGATTTTTCGAGTGCATTCATCCATGATAATCAAATATCTCTTTTTTGTGTGATTGATTAAATCGATGTACCCTATATCTCATGAAATAAACAGATATACCTTTCAAAAACCAACTTGCACAAAACATTAAAACATTGTATGGTGCATTAATTTTGATGAGAGCAAAGAGTATAATAGATACACATTTTAAATATTTCTTTTTCTAATCATGTTTATTCTAATATTTTATATTGAATAATATTGTACAAGACAAAATTTTAAATATCATGTTGAATGTTATCTGATCAAGAATATTAAACATAATACATTGATTAGAAAGCAATAATAAATCGTATAAGTGGCAAAGGAGAAAAATATAGTCCCATTTGATGGGAATAAAATCAAATTTTTAGTAAATTTTGATAAAAATTGATGAAATGTATAGTTAAAAAATTGTGGATCACACAAAATATGTGATTAAACTGAATTGTTGACTTTTATTTAAATCAAAATTTAAATTTTAATCACAACCAAACGGAGGCATAACGTTTAGAAAGAATTACAAAAGTAGAATTATTTGCCAAAGTTGTAAATGTAAACCTAATAAAATCTGCAGCAAAACATGGCTAACTCCAATATGATAGATCCAAGGACATGTTGTCTACTTAACCTTGTCAACAAGCAATGCACTCACATTTTGTTCCTTATCTCTCTTTCGGTCTTTCCCGTTTACCTACCCACACTCAATATACTTACCTTCATAGTCATACTTAGCTTGGGCACGGACACATTTTACCTTCAACATATCTTTTTATGTGCAAATTAATTTCTTTATTATCAAATTATTTTCACACTTAAATAATTTTATAAATTGGTTGTGACGAAAACTTAAATTCATCATCTTTATCGTTTTAATAGCATGCATTGCCTTTGTTGCCCTATATCCATGAGTATTGCTATGGACCACCATATTTACTTAAAACAACTTAAAAACTTGACCTTCCAAGCTCGATAGTGTCAAGAAAGTATTATCCATTAGTTAGTTTACTTCTTTAAAATCTATCAAAATTTTGTTCATTGTCCAAGAACAAATGATTCTTCAAAAGATAATTTCGAAGAACTAGATGATCCTTACTGGTCTTATTAGATTAGTAAACTGCATTGCCTATGTTGCCCTATATGGACTATATGTTACCATATGTATTTAAACAACTTAAAAGCTTGGTCTTTCAAGTTCGATAGTGTCAAGAAAGTATTAGCCATTAGTTAGTATACTTTTTCAAAACCTATCAAAATTTTGTTCATCATCAAGAACAAATGCTTCTTCCAAATATAATTTCGAAGAACCAGATGATCGTTACCAGTTTTATTAGACTTGTAACATGCATTGTTTTTGTTGCTCTATATCCAAGAGTACAGCTATTTGACGATTTGTCACCTAGTCTATTTAAACAACTTAAAAACTTGGCCTTCCAAGTTTGATAGTATCAAGAAATTATTAGCTATCAGCTAGTTAGTGTACTTCTGTATAAGCAACATTGGTGATGGTTCCTCTCCTTCCTCACGAGATTAATAACAAATTGGATTTTCTCATCTAAAAATTTAAACGGTTAAAAGAAGAGTCGGGATTGTTTATTTGGATTTTGGGCTGCACTCACATAAATGGGGAGGCATGTCACGTGAGGTTGTTGAAGTCAAAATACAGGCAAGCTCCCTTTCATACGTAGCTGTTGGCCACGAGGCCATTAGGAATAGGTCAAACCTCAATTTTGACCGTAAAGACCGGGTGCCCCTATCCACGTGTTTCATCCACCCACCCCGCCCCCACCACCCTTTGAAGTTAATTTGGCATTAATGCTAAATTAGTGTTGTATATTTATATACTTATTGGAAATTTTATTTATTCACACTATTTGCGAAAATAAACTAAAATATTGATCTATTTGTTGGTAGAAAACGACTTCGTCTTGATAGTAAATCGGTAGTGACATAGTAATTGTCGAGTATAGCAACTCAATGCTACTAAGTTGGTTTTTGTCTGGAATCAATCATTTAACACAACACAATAAATCTCATGTCATGACATAGATTCTTTAGTTTTTTCAGGGAGTTTGATCTACTGAGCTATTGAATAATTGCATATTTACGAAAATTTATTTCCTTGTTCATTATATTGTTTTATTACATAGTAATTTTCATTCCTAGATTAGATACCTACCTATTATACACGATTCCTTGTATTATATAAGAGTTGTAACATGTCCATTCAAATTAATGAAAAAGTATTCTTCATTCACAAAATATATACTGTCAAATTCTAACACGAGCTCCATCTGCATGTGGGCTTGTTGTTCCAAGATACAACAAGCATATAAATATATATATTTTTTCTCAACCTGGAAATTTGGTGGCGATGCCAAATCTAACGGTGGTTGAGAGAATCTGTTTGGTAATAACATTTCTTCTGAATTAGGTTATATGCTCAGAAGTTTTGAATTTCATTTCTTTTTATATTATATTTGAATTAGATGATTGTCACATTTTATCACGTACTTTTCGATCTTAATCTTATCTCGTCGTCTTGACCTAATGTACCAAATGTACAAACTCAAGTGACAAGTAGAGGATAGAGACTCTTCTTGAGCTATCAAGTTTAGAAGAAGCCATTTAACTTACCTACTATTGGTGCCTTGTGTTACGGATCACAAGGTAATGACTTGAGATTTAACATGACACGGGAATGTCATGGCACTAAGTGGAAAAATGAAGTAGACATATGGTTAATCCAGTCTAAACTTCAGTGGTACATGGCGATGAGGGCGTCGCCTAATTTGGTGGGGAGATGACTGATGTCCATGGTGGCAGCGTCATGTCCTAGGGCGTCGCCTAATTTGGTGGGGAGATGACTAATGTCCATGGTGACAGCGTCATGTCCAGGTCGTGCCCAGGAAATTCGAGTGTGCATGTAGGCACCGTGACATGGCAGTAAGGCAGGCAGACATCAAGGGCAGATTGCAGGCAGCACACAGGATAAAATCAGGACATGGTTGGACACAGACTACAGTCACTGCAGAATGCAGGCTGCACAGCAAGACACTAGGCTGCAGGCATGGGGAGGTTTTCCCAACAATGCAGGGTGATTTTCTAAGGCAGAATACTGTCATTCCAGCAATAGAAATGCCATGGGCTGCAAGCTGGATATTTTGAGGATGCAAGTAGAAACTTATCCAACTTGTGCCACTTGCAAGATAATGCCCAAGAGGAAGCAAAAGTCAATTTGGCCACTATGAAAGTGACATGTCCACTTGCATTTAAGTTGTAGAGACATGCAAGTTGCAATGAAGCAAATTCTAACTTTGCTTCCTTATGGTCTAAGGAGGTTTAGGCAACTTGCATTCAATAAGGACACTTGGATGGAGATTGATCTTGACCATTGATTTCAAGACAACTTGCAAGGTTTTACCTATAAATAGAGATGTAATCTCGTTTGTAAAGATTAATAAAATAGAATATAAGATTCATTCAAGTGAGATCATTTGTATACAAAGAGAGTTTTTCCAATCTTACTTGTTTTTCATATTTTCCTTAATTCAAATCATCTACTCAAAGTTATAGTAATTTAGCATAGTTAGTTAAATTATTTGTGAGTGTTGAAATGCTGATTTAACGTTTTCTCGTAAGGGACGGGAATTGTGAACGTTAAGGCCGTACGGTTTCTAGTTATTCGAGTGTAACAAAACTAGTCACATGACACTTGTCTTTGCTCTCCATCTTATCCTTAAATAATTGATATTTAAACATATCCTAATTAAAAAAAAAAAAGGTTTGCATAGCCCTATTTAAGTTCCGTAGTAAACATTCAAATTTTCTCAAATTCATTTTTAACTATGCATTTTTTTCAATTAAATAATTTTTTACGTAAATGAATTTTTTTTTTCCTAATTTCTAAACACACATATTTTTTTTAAAAAAATCATTTTTTACGAAATATTCTAAAAAGATGGGCTTAAGTGGGGATAGAATAAAATATTGGACTATTTAATTAAGGAATTTTTTATTTTATTTTATAACTTTCACCTCTAAAAGTCCAATCATGCTACTTGTACAATCTTATTTGTACAATTATAAATGACAATCTTTATTGGTATCATTACATCCATCCATTTTTAAAATTGTCAAAAACCATTTTTTAGACCATTGGTCTGAATTTTGCCACCTCCAAAATTGTCAACAATGCTTGCCAACTAACATTGTACAAATAACTTAATTCCTAAAAATCAATTGATTAAATTATTTCAATAAAACATATTCATATATGTAGGAGCGTTATTATATGTAAATAGTTGTTTAGACAAAAACAATATTTAATTCGAATTAGCGTAATTAAATTATAGGAAAAAATGAAAGAAAGAAGGTAAGGATAAGAAAATAAAGAGAAAATCGAAATTCGATACATGTGAAAACAATTTCTCCTCAAAACAATATTGTCCCATAACGGCACCAACGAACTACAGCACATGTTTCTCAAGATACAACGGATACAGTTTGTGGTAGAAGCACTTGTTGGTGTACCCAATAAATATTATTGTTTTATGTACAAGAAAACGATCTGCACTAATATTATTAGAGTACCTAATAAATATATAATCAATCGTCTTAGAACCGTTTCACTTGTTTAGATTTATGTATTTCAATCTTAGCTAAATACCCTCACACTTTCAAGTATTGGTAAGAAGGAGGATGACATTTCCAATTCGTATGGAATTTCTTCCATTTTCTTAAGAAGTATCTTGTTAACAATGCTATTTGCCCACATAGTAGCTTCCCCCACAAGATCTGAGGTAGATCCAAACTTATCAACATTGAGTTCACCATCACTTTAAGAGTTCAATTTTTGTGTTCAGTAACACCGTTTGATTGGGGTAAGTAAGGTGCTGTTGTTTGGTAAATGATTCCATGCTCGGAACAATATTCTTCTAGGGCGCCCCATATTTACCACCTCTATTACTACGAATACCTTTATTCATTTACTAAATTGATTTTCAACTTTCGTCTTATATGTTTAAATACATCAAAAGTTTCATCTTTATTTCGTAGTAGAAAGACATAAAATACTGTTTACAATCATCAATGAAAGTTATAAAGTATTTCTTACAACATTTAGTTTGAACATTTTTCAAGTCACTTATATCGCTATGCATTAACTCTAAAAGTGTCGTGTTTCGTTGAATTGAGTGAAAATGTGTTTTGGCCAACTTTGCTTCAACACATATTTCACACTTATGATTATGATCAATCTTAAGTATTGGAATTAAACTTTGATTCATAATTTTACGCATAGATTTGTAATTGATGTGTTCTAATCAACTATCATAAGCAAGACAACTCAAGCATATTAGTAGAATTCTAAGTTTTATTCATAATGCTTTGTTTCAATACAAATGTAAGAGTGTTCATTTTGAACATTCCATCACATAGGTATAATTTACCAACATATATCTCATTCTTAATGAGTACAAATTTATCTAATACAAATACAAGTTTAAAGGCAGTTTTGCTAAGTAGATACCCGGATACAAAATTCTTACAAATATCTGGTACATATAAGATATTGTTGAGAACGAGCTCTTTACCGGATGTCATATTCAAGTAATTATTCCTTGTCCTTCAACTTTAAAACTTGCAGAATTTTCCATGAAGAGTTGTTCTCCATTTAATTCCTTGTCCTTCTATCTTTTCAGTGTACTTGACTTATCACGATTTTGGAGTCTACCATTTTGTAGTCTAAAAACTTGCCAAAAATGATCTTCTTTGTTCTGGCATCCTCGATCTTATACTTCTTTTACAAAGAATCACTTAGATCCTTGGCCGATTCCATTGAACCATACACTCTATAAAGTGTATTGTCCAATCCATTTAGAATGTAATTTTTGCAAAGGAGATCAGAATGATATAATGCATTCTGTTAAATAATCGACTCATGATTATTTTCTCCTTCTTGTACAGCTGGAGCAATTTCTTTTAGGAACTTTGTCAAATTTAAAGTAGTAAGATAAAACATCTTTTATTGCCATCTTTTAAAATCCACACCTACAAACTTTTTCAATTTTTTCACATGTAGGATGTGAGAGTTTGATATATATATATACACACACACATGATTCGTACCATTTGTTTGACTCAAAGTAGTCTCAACAAGATTCATTTATGTTATAAACAGAAGTTCAACGTATAAAATATTGAAAAAAAGGAATAGCAAACAAAGGCTTATTACAAAGATGAAAAAGAATGTCTAACAACCACAAACAAACGAATATTGTCTTAAGATTGTAGGAGCGTTATTATATGTAAATGGTTGTTTAGACAAATAAAATATTTAATTCGCAAGAGCGTAACTAAATTCTAGGAAAAAGGAAATAAAGAAGGTAACGAAAATAAAGTGAAGATCGAAATCCGAAGCAATTGAAAAAACTTTCACCTTAAGATAATATTGCTCCACAATGGTGTTAACGGAATACGGGACTTATCTCCCAAGATATAACGGATACAAATTGTGATAGAAACATTTCAAACCACAAGCAACAACGAACTTGGAACGAAAATTTCTCTCTATAAGAAAATGGTTTCGGAATGACTTTTGTAAAGTATTTTGCAAGAGTCTTTATGTAATGACTAATGCAAAATAATATGAGATGCATAATAGACGTCTAAAGGGTCTTATATATAGAAGAGAAAGGGTTGTGAGTGAAGTATAACTCCCCAAACTCAACAACCTTCACGAAAGAAAGTATTCCTTATTAGCGCTAGAGCAATAGTGACACATTTTCATCAGAACTTCTCTTGCTCGACTATTGCTTATCGCTCGAGAGATAGTGACACATTTTCATCAGAATTTCTCTCAAGCGACTATCTCATCGCTCGAGCGATAGGGAAGCTATGAAGTTAGCCATTTTTCCAGTCCGAATTTTTTTTTTTAATCCAACTTTGGACAACAATTTCTCATTTATCTGAATTTGATTTTTATATTCCAAATATATCACGACAATCTGCTCGACGAGTAGAACAAATTTATCTATTTATATTCATAATTTGATTATCGAATCAAGTCTGAATATTTGGTTGAAATTGACACGCTCTAAACCAAATTTCTACAATATCTCCTAAGTAAGACAAAACCTCTCATTTTAAATAGGATAAATGTACTAGAACCTTATAAATTTTTGTGTAGTTTCAATTGTATTAAAATTGCCTTGCGGATAAGACAAATGTAATTATTTGACAAAACAACTCAATATTTTTCGTATGCTTATGCATGATTGGTTAACATTATATTGAAAATAGTGCCTGCATATAATTTCTCGATCAAAGCATAACCGTATATAAAAGAATTTGAGATCTTTGATCTTTTCGGTAAAGATTGAGATAAGTCAACGTGGATTGATAGTGCAAAAATACTTCTTGATGTCCAATTTTAGAAGTTCCTCACTCTTCTTTGATTCATTTTAAGACTGATTGACACGCCTTGTCCTGAGCAAACATGAAACGTATCTGAAAAATTGTGATCGTAAATAAATTCGAGTACCATTCTAATTGTCTCTTTTATGATCATTTCTATATATAAAACTCAATAAATAAATTTAGTTCTTTCAAAGAGTTCAAATTTTTAGCATAGCATCCATCGCATTATCAATGTTGGCAAAACCCAAAAAACCTGGTTTCATTCTTCCTATCACCTATTTATAAAAAAATGTTCACATATCAAATATTTGATCTCTAATTGGTAAGAATAATGATGATTGAACATGTTCAAATAAAGGGAAATGATGGACAAACTGACTTGGCAGGACCTATTTGAGTTTTTTTTTTTTTTTTTCAAATTGTCCAATTATGTGTCGATATGTATCCCCACTATTTTTGAACATGTTTTTGAGACTGTTTGTATAGCATGGTTGCTAAGGTCCTGTTTGTCATCCTTTAAAAATTAAATTATTTATTACAATATGATTTCCCCACCACAAATTCACACAATAAAATATTCTACACACAAACTAATAAAGTTTCTTTACTTTAACCACACATTCTCCAAAAAATACTATTACATAATTCATTATTCCCAAATAAATTCTATAAAACATGCACTAAGGTAATATGTTGAAGATATTGGTCCAATTCTCAATGCATGACACGATACACCTAGACCACTCTTCTTGGATGACAAGTAGCAAGTTGGGGTAGGTTTGTCAGGATTCGGGCAATGCAACCTTAATTTTGCTTCGATTGGATTGAAATAAAGTTGTGTTTAACTCAGTTCTCAAAATACCATAGCCCATGTTTGGTGGTCATTTATTTTGAAAAACATTATTTTAAATAGTGAATTTGGATAATGTGATAAAAAGTAAAGAATAAATAAATTAGGTTTTACGTATAGAATGTTTAATTATATAAATATATGATTGAAAATGAATACGTAAAAAATGCTTTGAAAAATTGGAGACAAACAGGGGCTAAAATAGTTCACCTCCTCTCACCTAGAGGTGTGGCTCATCACACATATGAGTCTAGCAGCAAAAATCTCCTGTGAGTTGTTCGTCGACTCAGACAAGCTGACTCACAAGCTCGTTGGCTAGTAATTAGTAAATGAAATGCAATTTTTATTGAAAAATTCGTGTTTGGCAGGAGTCAAATGGCTCGACTTAGCTTTGCTCATTCAAAACCTCCCACCCCATTTCACCCCACCCCATAAGACCAACTCAAACCACCAAACCCCACAAATTCCGGGCGCCAAAACCTATGCACGCAATGCAAGTGGTTCTTTTGTATGGAATTCATCAAAGTGTAAACAAACACTGATAACCCACCCCTCCCCTTTCAGAAAATACAGACATTTATGAAATGCACGTTTCAGTTTATTCATTAAATACAGACAGACAAATACAAAAATTTTAGCAAAAAATAAAGGAGGGCGGCGGTGGTGGGGTCGTGAGGGGTCATTGGCAGCACTTTTAGATTTGAATTGTATGTATATATGTATGTATCTATATCCAATCCCCTTCCCTTTCAGAAAATCTAGCAGTCCCTTCATGGTATCATATAATCTTTGTCCACATCATATATCACTATCACCACTCTCTCTCATTTATATTAGGGTTCATATTCACATGTACACTGTACATTTGTCAACTGGCTACATGTACACTGTACATTTGTCAACTGGCTATTCGTTGAAAATGAAGGGGGAAATGAGATTGGGAAGTGAGAACATAAATAATTATTTCTTATTTGAGTTTGTCGGATGTGACTAGCTTGATATATCATTAATTATTTGTCTATATTTTGAGAATATAATTTCAAACGACTTTGTCAATGAAGGTCGATTTAAATATACATTAAGAGTGTATTTGAACCACTTTATTTTAGAAGAATGTATTTTGGAATACTAGATTGATGAAAAATGTGTGGTTGAAAAAGCAAAATAAATTTATTTATGTGATGAAAAATATTATTTTATTGAGGAACGTGTAATTGAAAATGAGTATAAGAATGAAAATAAAAATTTTAATGTAGCTTACACATGGGCTAAGTTATTTGTACATCCACTCTCACACCTTTTGTTGACAGAAAATTGATGTGGATGTTTTACAACGGTCGGAATGAAAAGTGTGAAATGTAAATGATGATGTGAATGATGTTAAGTGTAAATTCGATAAATCATGAAATTAATTTTTTACCAAATTTTGATAAAAATTGATGTAATGTATGGTTGAAAAGTTGTGGATCATATAAAATATATAATTAAAATTAATTGTTTACTTTAATTTAATCAATTTACCCCCAAACAAAGGCAAATTGATTTCATCTGGATGGCAAAAGTTTATGAAGTTAAATAATAATGGAACTCACGCGATGTGTAGATGATAAATATATACTAATCAACGTTATAAAAATCAAATCGAACCAATCGATTCAACTGAAAAAATAGGAGCCGGACGGATAACTGGTTTGGTTGATATTTATAGCCCATATGCATGCAAACTGGCATTTTAATTTAATTTATTATTAACCATTCAAAATTCACAAAAACTGATCAAACAATTTAAAAAACAGAGAATTCATATGCAACCGATATCCATATTAAGCTACCGATATCTAGTTAGTTGAGTATATATAAAATCTTTATATGTAATTATTTTACTTTTAATTAAATTTTGATGAAAATTATTTATAAATCGAATGTCGTCACTTTAAAAAGTGTTCTTAAATATTGAGAAAAAGTAATGAACTTGGAGTGTGAATATCCTTTTTTTTTTTTTTGGGTCAACCTCATGAATATTATTGTTCATATGGTTGACAAAAGGCAACATCATGTCATTTTCGAATTTTTTTTTTTTTCCAATTTACAAGCAAACACGAGATAATTCAAGTCCAACAACCTTAAAAAAAAAAATAAATAAATAAAAAGATTGTGACAAATTAGTGGAACTTCGTGTCCCTTTTGTTAGTCATGTGATGCATCTGATAATAATTATATATTATGGTAGTTACATTTTAGGAGGAAACTGCCTCGCAAGTTTGACTACGCTTAAAAAGATTATGTATAAATTATTTATTATATTGAAAATTAAAAATTATTTTTTCAAAGTAACGTAAAAACTAGTAACAAATGTAATTTTTTTAATTAAAAAAAAGTAAGTTATTATTTTACTTTAGAATAGTTAGCTTATTATTTACGCTTAGTCAAACTTGCTATTCTTGACTTGGCTACTCTTATTGACCTTTTAGGAACCCAAAAACTTTAATATATGTTTGAGCTTTATTTTTTAGTCAAAATATATTTTGTAATAGTATTTTTGTTGGAGAATGTATTGTAAAAAAATAAGGAAAATTTTTGAATTTGCAAGTAAAATTATTTTATGAAATGACGTGTAGTTGAAAATGAATTTGAAAA
The DNA here is from genome assembly GCA_903798385.1 of Fraxinus cuspidata. NCBI lineage: Eukaryota > Viridiplantae > Streptophyta > Magnoliopsida > Lamiales > Oleaceae > Fraxinus > Fraxinus cuspidata. The sequence continues at coordinate 22,657 of CAIGRP010022294.1, read as the reverse complement.
AATGAGGGTCAAACATAGACATAATTTCAAAACTCGTGAATTCAAAAAGAAGAATCTTAAGTTCAAATGAGCATCCGAATCTCAAGATAGTGTTGTCAAATGACCTACCATCGTAAAGACATATTAAGGCTTGTTTTTCAAATATTTTTCATTTTTTCCAAAATCATTTTCGGTTAAACATTCTACCGAACCTAGAACTCATTTCTAATTTTTTTACTACACATTCTTTTCAAAAATTTAATTTTTCCCTTTAAAAAATATGTGCCTAATAAGCTTAAAATCCACATAAATAAAATTATTAATTTTAATAAATTTGACATTTTAAAATGAAACATTAAAACAAAGGGCTTATCCACACTGCGAGGGCCACATCGGGGAAGCAGGGCAGCATAGTCCTAAAACAAATAGTTAGAAAAACAAATTGTCATCGTTGAAAACCATCACCTTGACGGTCGATCTAATCTGCGATTATTTTTATTTTCTATTACTTTTTACAAACTTCATAGCATATACAATGACCCCTAATTGAGCAGACTTGTGACACTTGTAGTAAGTGTATTGAATAATTTTGGACTGTAGTGAAAATAGTAAATCAAAATATAATTTGTCGTATTATGTTAAGTGTTACGTACGGTAATAAAAGGTACTTGGTATGCTGAACTCGTTTGAAGTATGGTATACGAATTCTATCTTTTATTTTTTTTATTTGGCGTGCATTATTTTTCAGTGAAAATTACACCGTGATTTTTAACTTTTCAATTCACAAATAAGATTTCAAATTTTTTTTTTTGTTCAAAATTCAGATGGTAATTCATATTTTAAAATATTAATAATAATATTGTAAAATTAAATTAATTCATTCCACAAGTGCTCTGGTTGATGTTTCATTCCACTTCTCCGACGACTTCATTCCACAGGTGGTGCTGCCTCTCCGCGGCTGCGATCTGTGTCCCGCACCGCAGCTCCTGCAAAGATGGATTGTTGGGCTATGTAGATAGCGGTGTGTCTATTAAGGTGAGGTTGCATTTGTGGGGGCGACGGTGAGTTTGTGTTGGGTTATTGGCCCCTGTCTTGTCGGTGGTGGTACATATGTGTTACATTGTTGGGCTATGTTGGTGGTGGTGATAGTCATATTGGTGGTCGTACCAGTGGTGTGATGGTTATAGGTGGATTAGAATAGGATGGGGTTGTTTATGACTAATAAATTGGTTGGCTGTAACAAATAAATTTGTTAATTTGTGATCAATAAATAATATTGGACCAAAAAATTTTGATCTTAACTCACAATTTATTAAGTTGTGATCGAAAAATTACTTGTAATCAATTAATTTGATAATTTATGATCAATAAATAAGTTGTGACCTATAAAAGTTTTGATTTTGTGATCGATAAATAAATTGTGACTTATAAAAAAATTATTTGTGGCTGAAAAATATATTGTGACCTATAAAAATTTTTATTTGTGACCTAGAGCGATGGATTGTTGGGCTATGTAGATGGTGGTGCGTCAATTGTGGTAAGGTTGCATACTTGGGGTTGGCGGTGCGTTTGTATTGGGTAGTTAGCCTGTGTTTGTGTGGGTGGTGGTGCATCTGTGTTACATTGTTGGGCTGTTTGGTAGTGGTGGCATTGTTAGGCTATGTAGTTAGTGGTTGTGGTGGAGGTGGCGGTGGTTTTGATGTTGTTTTGTGGTGGTGGTGGTGGTGGTGGTGGTTACATGTAGTGCGCACGACACTCGCGATCTGGTGCCGAGTGCTTGGTGATGCCGCAATCTCGCAGCGATGATAGTGTCGGAATTTGTTGTGTTGGGGGTTGTGGTAGTAGTTTTGCGTTGCTGTGGTGTTGGGTTTGTGTTTAAGTGGCGTGTGGGTGGTGATGTTGTTGCTCATGGCAATGGTGCTGTGTTTGTGGATGGATGGAAATGGGATGCGGGTGTTTATGACCAATAAATTTGTTAATTTGTGCTCAATAAATAATATATAATCTAAAAAATGTGATCGTAACTATTAATTTGATAATATAAATGAGTTGTGACCTATAAAAGTTTTTATTTTTTGATCGATAAGTAAATTGTGATTTATAAAAATTTTATTTGAGATTGAAACATAATTTGTGACCTACAAAATTTTTGATTTGTAATCGAGAAATAATTTGTGGCATATAAGATTTTTTATTTGTGATTCAGAAATAATTTATAATCAATTAATTCGATAATTTGTGACCAAACTGTATAGATTTGTTACCTTAATATATTAATTAATAAAATACCTTTTTAATTAAATATTTGATAAATAAAATTTAATAATATCTGATTTTTGAAGTTTTAAACATTTTTTTTTTTTTTTGAAATGGATCATATTTAAACTCTTATATATGAATTTTTCCCTATTTTTTATTTAGCCTTGGTTTGGGCCCCCATTTTTCATAAATTTATTTTTAACCACATATTCTCTCATAAAATATTATAACACATAAATCAAAATTTTTTCTTATTTTTTAACCATACATTCTCCAAATAATCACTATTTCAAAACTCATATTTCTCCAAATTTTCATTAAAATGGAACCCAAAAAAGGACTTTAACATTTTTTGTCGATCCAACACATTAAACTTGCACTAAAATTAATTAGTATTCAATGTTGCCTCTCACATATCCCGTCGAGTACTTCTTACTCTCTTTTACAAAATTAGCAAAATGTGTTATGATAACATGTAAACCCTATTTGAACACAAGATTTTTGTTCTTTGATGTCATATACATGAAAGAAAATGGTTGCTTTGGAGACAACAAAATAAAAATCAATAATTCATTATGGATCAAGAATATTTCATGGTAATTTTTATGAAAGTATTTCTGGTAGTTAAAAGAATTTTTTCGATAAAACTAGTCAAATGTAACTTTCTCTAAAACACTTCCGGAATAGAAGTTGCTTTAAATTAATTTTTAAATAAAAATAAGATAATTTCCTCAAAAAGATCTTTTATAGAAAGCAAAAGTCATATTAAACGAATCCTATTACATCAGCATTTGATGTCATGTAACATAAATTAAACTCTTAAAACATCACAAACTTATTTCGAGCAAGTAAAATCTTCAAATTCACTCAAAAATAAATCTAAAAGAAATTTCACAACTTGGATTAATTATTGAGAACATTTCAAAAGCATTGTGTCCTTTTCATACCGTCCAAGTGCTCCAACGGTGCCTCTATTGACTTAAATCTTAATTTTGTCGCCTTTCGAAATAATACACTAATTAATTACAATTTCTTGATAATCTCAAACGGCAACGTCACCATCGACGAATTGGAACGCGTCTACGGACTCAAATAAAGGTATTAATTTCTTCTAATCCCATGCTTAAATCCGAGGTCCCCACCATCTTTCTTACCTAAACATTACTATTAAACTATTAATTATTTGTGTAATACATCACTATTGGACGATCTGCAATGAGTATGCCAAGAAGACGAGTATTACGTGCTTATTATGCTCACTACTCGGTATTTGATACGGTCTATAAAGAGTGAGTATGCATGACCTTTGAAAATTATCTAAATATTGGTGGAGTCGAAATTTTGATAAATTTATCCCCATTTTTTCAAGGGAAATCGGACTTTTAAGCAAAAATTAACAATAACTATCATGAGTTCTCGTGATTTAAGACAATTTTTTATGTTTTTTAGAAGTCGAAATGTCGAGTAATGATATTAGAATCTTACTTATTTTCGATTGGTACACTAGTTTCTTTTATTCTATTCGATGTATTTCTTATATTTTATTTTAATAGTTGGATACGTATAGATAACCATTTCTGAAGTCTTACTTACTAGGCATCAAGTTGAATTCATACTCATTGTTCATATTGTTGCTTTATCTTTTTTGAATATTATACAAAGATCTTGAAATGGATAGATTTTAAGGTGATAAATAGCAATGTAATATATTTTCAACACAATGATACCTAGAAATGCAATAACAATTAAAAATAAAGATATATTTCTATTTCACCATGTACAATTGAAAATTGTGTAATCAACGAAGGTAAACGTACGTAAAAATGATCTTATTTCGTGGAACATCAAGATTGATCCACTAGATACAAGTTATACCAACTTTTATGTTCATTTTAAGAAAGTCCAAGGTTTTCTCAATCAATGGGATAGCAATTATATAGAAAAAAGTAGACCTTTCAAATCATAAAAAATTTTAAATTTGTTGAACCAATGGAAACTCTAACTACTACCCCTTTGGCTATAGAATGAGTTTCATTCAACCATGTAGGTAGTTTGGCTAGCCAAGATCTTAGAAGTTAAAGGTATGTTATCTTTACCATTTTCATGTTGTTTTCTGTTTTCGATTTTTCAAAACAGCAAAAACGCATTCTCTTTCCCACTTTCGAAAACGCGTTTTTGAAAACAAGTTAAAAATTTGTAAAGAAAATCCAAAATGACATATTTGTCATTTTGGGTGTTTTCAGTTATAATCAAGTCAAAATTTTCAAAACGCGTTTTGGGCGTTTTCAAAACAATTTTTTAAAATTTACAAAGAAAACACAAAACGACAAATTTGACGTTTTGAGTGTTTTCAGTTATAATCAAGTCAAAATTTTCAAAACGCGTTTTTGGTGTTTTCAAAACAATTTTTCAAAATGTCAAAAGAACACATTTTCAATAATCTCAAAATGGACACTCAAAACACAAAACTTAAAATGAATTCAAAACTCAAAACACAAAATTGAAATATAAAGATAACAACCCCTAAGGGTCTAAAATCAAGTATGGTTGTTTAGGTTCAAGATGGCGTAAGTCAAGTCAAGTAGGGCATAGCTCCCTAATTCGACAAGACTATTTTTTAATTTCTTTTGACAACATTAAAAAATAAAGATATAGTGATACCCACTCTTTGATCCTACTCAATTTAGGGTAGGCTGCTAAGCCAACAAAGCTTTATATCGAATCCACTGGTCGGATTGCTCGACAATGGCTATGCTTCAAAATCATTTATCATTTATTAAAAATAATTGGGGACTCCAATAAAATGTTAAATTTGAAAACTAAGGAAGATTTTTTTGATAATTATTTTCAGGAAATTTAATATTGTTACATTTTATGCGAATTGGAGAGCTGACAGTTAGTGTTTCGCCATCGGCCCAATACTTTTGTTGGGGATTATAGTTATTGGGCCTGGACATGCAACCTTAATAAACTCTTGACCAAGTGGCCGATTAATGTTACACGCTGACCCATTGGCCCAATTTATTGTCGACTTCTTGTAAATATATTTTAGTTAAAAAAAAAAAAAACAAACGTAACAACCATACTTCAATATTACTTTTTGAGAAATATCAAATTTGAATTTTTTTCTTCGAAAATTCAAGTCACAATTCAATATTATTTTCATATAAAAATAGATAATAATTGATTTTTATTGTGACCATAATTGAGTGTGTTATAAAAGGATGATTTAGATTTTATCTTTCTCCTCATATTTAGAGGTGTCAAATGGGTGGATTGGTTTGGCTCATCCCTATAATAACCTTAACTAGCACGGGTCGTAATTGGGTTGGGATAGGCCCATCACGATTAACGATTCGAGCCAATCCGTACTTAAAAGTTTCATTAGGCTCAAACCGCTCGTTAGCCCATCCAATAAGTGCTCCATCCAGCCCAAAATGAGTTGAACCGTGGTTTTATTGTCTATTTATCAAATTGCACAAAAAAAAAAAATGAAGAATTAAATATAAAGGAAGAATCAGAACTAATTCTTCCTTGAGAATTTGAGGAAGAGCCAAACGACTCTCCCTCAATGGATTAACTTTTTTTAATTAATAATTTTTTGAAATATAAAATAGGCCTATGGTTAACTGCAGGCCTAAATCCAGAGCTCGGCCCAGATTGATGGTTAAGGCATGCTAGCCAAGTATTGACCCATTATGGGCTGAGCCCGATTATCAGCTCGGGTGTTTCACAAGTGAGCCTAACGATTTAGAGTCGGTCCATCTATTTTGACACCTCTACTCATTCATATCCTAAAACACAACTAAACATTTTATAACGTGTATCACTTTATGCTCCCTGTAAATAAGGGAAAAAATTGCGATTCTTCATGTCATACACATACTCGTCGGTTTCATTAAATAATTTAGGCCCTTTTATTTATAATCACGAATCACACAATTAATAGGTCACTAATCATTTATTAATCACATAATTAACTATAAAAGTTACTATTATTCTCGCCTCATCCCTCACTTCTAAATCTACCAATTGTCGTATCACCGCCAACTACAGTGCCATCGCCAAGCAACCTCCAAATCTATAGTCGTCGTCCCAACAATGCCACCGCCAACAGTAATGCCATCGCCATGGCATCACATCATCATGCAGCAACCATAGGTTGGCTTCATTTGCAGTTTCGACGTCAAAATCCTCCCCTAACCATAAGTTAACCAACTTCCTCACGTAGGGTTTAAGGAGGTTGGGGTGCCGTAGGATTGAGATAGTTTTATTTTGAGACTATAGAGAAGATATTTGCGTGGAGTAGAGTATATGCCCTTGTTTGATATAGATTAAAATCAGATTTTTTATAGATTTTGATAAAAGTTGATGAAATGAGTGGTTGAAAAGTTGTGGACCCATGAAATGTATGATTAAAATTAATTGTTAACTTTGACTTGAAATTAAAATCAGATTTTAATCTGAACCAATCATGGGCTATATATATGTTTATACATTTAGAAAAATAATTATAATTTGATTATTGAAAAAAAAAAATTAGAACCTGATTTTTGAAATTGAACTTTGAAAAGTATGATTTATGACAATTTTTTTATTAGTTAATCATATTAAATAATTTCGATCTTTACTTAATAGTCCAATCCATCAATTGATTAATTACATAAATATCCCATATATACCAATTATATACAAATTAATTAAATCCTCACTTTCATCTTCAACTACTCACCCTTTTTGTTTGACATCTTAGGATCTCGATCGAGGTGGCAATTAATATGAATTATTATCCACATAAGATAAATTAAACTCCTTTTAATTTATCGATTAAATCAACAAATCAATCTATTTGGTATGGATTAAACAATAAATTTTAATCAAAATCAACAATTTATGTTAATCATATATTTCATAGGACCCACAAAACTTTCAACCACACATTTCATCAACATTTATCAAAATTTTGATTTTAATCACAATTAACCAAAGGCTAAATATTGAAAATTGACATCTAACGATAAGTGAAGGCTACCATGTGACACAATGATTCATGTAACATGACTACCTAAAATGTCCGATCAACATGAAATACAATCCCTTCATCAGTTACATCCTAATTATGTTATTTGTTATCTTGAGTTACTGACTCACGTAGGGATGACAACAGGACGGGTCTGGATCGGGACAACTTCCCCCGTTCTGTCTGCAATTTCCCGCCCTGTTCTCACCTCGTTACCCATGCGGAACGATGGTCGAGGCGAGTCCCTTGCCTCGTTTATTACACCGTTTAATTTTAATTTTTTAAAGTTCTTGATAACTCATTTTATTGTCAACATTCATTAAAGTAAGATAATAATATTTTTTTTTATAATTTTTTACTTATTTTTAAAAGTTAATTAATTAAATATATTTGCTAAACTAAGACTTTTATTATTTGTCATATTTTTTTTAGATAATTTTAGTTTTCATTTTCTATTAGAACTAATAAAATTTTATAAAATTTTCCATTTAAAATATTGAATATTAAAAAAAATTAATGGGGTGGGGCGGAGTACCCGTTACCCATCCCCGACCTGAATACCCAATTAAGCGGGTAATCTCCGCCTTGTTCGAAGCGGGATCTCGCGGGTATCGAGTTTATCGAGTTTTTTTATCATCTCTATATCAACGAGTTGTATTTGAAACTCCTTTCAATTCATAAAATCACCATGGACAAGGCTTCAATATCAATACTCAAAGTATATGAATCACATGTCATATTCACGTACTATCAATGAATGATAAATCCTATCATGAACGTCCGTTAATATCCACGTGATTCCCGACATTCCCAATTATTCTTGAATTATCAATCCCAAATATAGTCACATCCAACACCATCAAAACATGAAAATTCACACGAGATTGCATGATGATTTCGTCTAAGTATCAGTTTATTTATTTATTACACGCTAATACTGAAATAGTCACCCATGTAGAATCTCTATGGATGGTCTCTAATGATCTTTTTCAACTAACAAGCACACACACATCCATTGGAGTGTTCCTACACTTAGTTTGTGAAATCAACTACTCACTTCAAGAGAGAAAAGTGCAATATATGATAGTCAATCCATACTAATGATATCTAATGTCTCATTTGTCCATACGCCAAGGATAGTCCAAAAATAAATCAACATGTTATGTATTTCAAAATCACATCTCCTTGTGATTAACATATTATTTACATTTATTCTTTGGACTCCATTATTCATCGTTGACCCTAAAAAAGAAGTCAACAGATGTCGGGCCCACTCACGCCAAGTCAAGCACGATTTCGGTGCATTCCTATATGAAAAATGGCGATAATAAAGAGAAAATGGACACAGGAGGTACTTTGCGATGAGAGACAAAAAGTTCGACCTCCGAATGGTGGAAGAAAAGCAACCGCACTAACAACGATTGCCGGACAAATACAAAACAAATTTATGTGATAACAAAACATGAATATGTGGAAAGATAGATGAAATGTTGGTATATTTCATTCAGGAGTTCCAGAGTTTATTTTCAATATAAGATGGTCAATCTTTTCATCAATTATCCAACCTCCCTTCGAAATTACAAAGAGAAACCATTATACTATCTTGGCCGACGTGGTGATCGTTGGATCAGAACCACGTGGCCTTATCTCCTTAATGAGGATGTCATATCGCTGTCCATTCATATAATTAATACATTAACAATGGGTCGGCCGCTTTATGCAATAGGCTGACACACTGACAAATAGTGTTACATCAATCACTTCACAGAGATTTTCGAATCTTCTAAGTGGAACGGCCTCAGCTACGAGCTTTCCTCAACTACGAGCTTCGGACGAACTGAGAGCCTCGAAGGAGTCTTCGAGGTATTTCTCTGAGTGAAGGGCCTCGGCTCTTTTCTTTGCTTCCTTATGCAGCTTCGTCTTCGAAGAAATGCCTCAGCCTGGACTTCGCCATAAAGTGTAAGGACTTCGGCTGGTTGCTCGAGGACCTCGGCTTGTTTGCCTTCTTTGTGTGTTTGACTTCCTAGGTCTTTATTTGACTTTCTTGTTGACTCTCTCCCCACATGCGTACTACGTGGCATAATCTCTCTGAGCTACTGGGTTGAGGAGTAACAATAGTCGCCCAAATCTAAGCATGATTATTTATGTAATGCGTGGACTTAATTTGTAAAATAATAATAATAGATTTTTGTAGGGGGTGGTTTTTCACACTTTCGCACCCCACAACATAGTCCCCAGGTCTAAGCATGATCATTTATGTAATGGTTAGAATTTAGGATATACCTGACTTTTGCAGACCTTGTGTAGGTATTTGTCCGAAGTGTCTTACTTGGTAGCATTCCATCATTTGGAATAATTTTTAAGCGATTGCCGAAATGGGGTGGAACCGAAGTTGTGCCTTCAGAGTCTTGCATAGCCTCGAATATTGATATTTACGAGGCATTTTATCATTAATGATTTTTTTAGAAACACTAGGCGTCCTCAATGATGGCACTTCAATGATTCCATGTCGTGGCATGTTTCCAAGAAAAGGCTGCTGAGGCAGTACAACTTCCAATACACGCAACCGTCGCCACATTTAATGAGTAATTATGGTTGTCTCCCACACATTTTCGATCGCGTGACGTCGACGTCCTAATCTAGGTCGTGGAATATGAGGTTCCAGACATAGTGAGTAGCTCAGATTTAAATTTTTGAATGAACGGTAAGATAACCCGGATCAAGATCCAACGGCTGAGGTTGAGCGGATCCGCCTATAAAAAGTGTGAACTTTTGAGAGAATTTTTCTACTTTTGGCAAGAATCCTTTGCATCTCTTTTTTCAAATCTTCAAAAACCTCCAACTTTTTCTTGAGATTTTGTTAAGTCTTCTGTCAAGTCTCTTCCTTACTTCTTTTTTCTTTGTCTGCATATTCCAATATTGTCCTTTCTCCATTTGGTTTGAGAAAATCGTAGGTATTGTAATTTGTTTTCTTCTTTTTAGCTTTATAAAGATTAAGCAATGGCTTTTTCCAAATCTGCTGGGGAAGATGTAAATATTAGCGAGTTGGCGAGTGAGATGGGTTTTTTAGTTACAAACACAGCCGACCTCGTCTGAGCTGTTGAGGCTAGACAAGGTACTTCTATTTCTAAGAGTAGTAACGAGGATGACGAAATAGCCTGGGGAGGAGCTAAAATCCCTTCTTCTGTAGTTTTGACCTATTTAGTTAATCTTAGGGAAAAGTATAGGATCCCTTATGACATCGAACTCCTTTACCCATATCCTAACGAGCTAGCCTGCTACCCTTGGTAAGGTTGCGTCATTCTTAGTGAGTAGTTGTTAAAGGCTGGGCTTCACTTGTCGATCTACCCATTTTTTAGGAAGGTTCTTAGGTTGTACGAGCTAGCCCCTACCCAGCTCGTCCCTAATGCCTGGGCCCAATTAGTTGGTTCTTACTTCCTTTGGAAGGAAGCTTCTTTAGATGAGGACATGCCCCTTCACGTCTACCTAACAGTTTATCACCCTAGGTCCTTAGGAAAAAGGGATTCGAGGGGATAGTATTCGTTGTGTCCTTGGGGGTAGCAACTCCCCCTTAGTCGTAGGTCTGCCTACTTCCATAAAATGGTGGAAGAAGACCTGGTTTTGGGTCAGGGGGTAGTGGCAAGAATATGAGGGTAACCTCGTCCCCAATGTCAAAGTCCCAACCTCATAATCCGAAGCCCTTGAGTGCATTTCTTGCTTTCTTGATTTTTTGAACTGACAAGGTCTGATACTTACCCTTTTTGTATTTGTTTTGCAGGATCGGTTGAAAGGTTCCTGGTTTACAGAGTGTGACTTGGACACTCCATCTGAGGTCTACAAGAAATCCTCGTCCACCCGTGATTTCAGTCGCTTAATCCAGTCGACCCTTTTTTTTTTGAAGACTTTGGCTTAATGGCGAGAAGGGGTAATACACTCTCACAATTGGACATTTTTCTTAATATCTTTTTCGTAGAATTCTGCTGACCTTGTTCACTTTGATTTGTAGAAAACGTCAATAAAATGAGGTATCTTACGCCTGATATGGCCACAATCTTTGCCGCCACGTCCACCACTAGGAAGAGGATGAAGTCCTCATCTGCTAGAGGAAAGCAGGTGAGGGACAAAATAGAGAGGGTCGGCAAAGAGGCTGCCTCTCAGGAGGAGGAACGACCCCCTGTGCTAGACAAGGGTAAAAAGGTCGTAGAGGATGAACCTAAGAAGGGTTTCAAAATCCAAACCCCTAGTGGGGTCGATGGTTCGAGAGACGTCCCTTCCAACCGCTCTGAGGTCCCTACGGGGGAAAACGTTTGGGAAACTCAATGGCTACAACCTATGGGGGGCAGAAGAGGCCCATTGTTGTGGAGCCCCAGAGGCAAGGTTCATCCAAGAAGGCCTGGACTTCAAGTGATTCCACCAATTCGGAAGCTCCCAAGTCCAATGCTACCTTGGCCACAAGGAAAGACAAGCTCGAATCTGAAGCTCTTGCCATCCTCTTCCTGAAGTCCAAATGGCTACGACGACCTTTCATAAGTACTGGACGAATAAGTGGCAGTCCTTTGTCGAAAAGAGCGACGCTGTTGATGTCGTTGCCATGATGGTGGCCCAAGTGGGAAGGGCCTTTGGAATGGTCATATAGGCTGAAGCCCTCTTTAAAAACCTTCAGAATAAGACGTAGGGGTTTGTGAATAAAGCCCCTCAGGCTGAGGAGGCTGCCAGTAAAGCCAAAGAGAAGGTGGATTTCTTAAAAGAAGAGTCAGTGAAGCTCACTTCTGCCTTAGCAGAAATTGAAGCTTTGAAGAAGGAGGTGCATCTATCTCAAAGCGAGGTTGCCTCCTTAATGAAGCGGGTGGAGACTTCTGATGCCCACAAAAAACTGGAAAATGAGGCCTTGGGGAAGAAGGCAAATGAAGAGAATGTTGCTCTAAAAGGGCAGGTGGCTGAGCTGACCTCCCAAGTGTCTGGCCTCATTGAAGAAGTGAAGAGTGTCAGAAGTGATACTGAGTTCGCTAACAAAAATGCTGAGAAGACCTTCCTGGCCAACTTTCACTTAACCAAATCATATCAAAGTTTTGGGAAGTATTGGATGAGGTATGTTTACACTGAGATGATTGAGTGGTTGGAGGTAAACACTCAAGGTATCAACACTTCTAATTTGAGAGCCGAGTTTCTTGAGGGGTGAGGTGGAGAAGTATGAACCTCAAACTCCTACAGAGGGGGCCCAAGTAATTGAACTCGATGAAGATGCAGCTAAAGAGGATGCTGCTGAAGAAGTGGGCCCCATTGCAATCCTGCCCTTGTGGCTTCTGAACCCCCACCCCTTAAGGCATAGTTCTTTATTTGTACTTAATACTAATTGTAAAAAATCTATTTATGAATGAAGTTCTTTTTCTTAATACTTGTGCTCATTTTCTTCTTGTACTTGTGCTCAACTTTGAGGTGCTTACCAATGAGTATTCGAATCACTTATGTCTTGATGACAACGTTAAATAGATAACACCAACTCGCTAGTAACATCAGTTGTATAACTACTTTGGAAGCTTGACTATATCAAACTTATGATCAATTAAAGTTTTAATAACTTGGAACAAGTAATAGAATTGGACTTGTATAATTCACGTATTCCAGCAAACATAATCGAATTTGCAAATATTTTACAAGTGTTAGGAGGTCTAGGGATGATAAAAAAATTCGACAAACCCGATACCCACGGGGCCTCGCCCCGAACGGGCGGGGATGGGGTGGGTTCGGAGCGCGGACGGGTAACGTGCCCCCCGCCCCGTTTAATTTTTTTTATTTTATAATTCACTTAAAATTGAAAATTTCATTAGTTTTAATAAAAAATGACAACTAAAATTATTTGTCTAAGTCTAATGAATGAGGGCAATAAAAATAAATTATATAAAAAAAAATTAAACGGGATAATAAACGGGACAAGACCCCGCCCCGCCTTAAATGCGGAACTGGGCGGGAAGGAGGCGGGGGAGGTTGCCCCGATCCCGCCCCGTTGCCATCCCTAAGGAGGTCTGACAGTGATGTTCAAAACTTAAGCATAGTAGACTCCAAATAATAAATTCATCGAAGCCTGTTTTAATTACTTCAGAAATTGTGTAACTAGATAGTCAAACATATGAGGTCCCAAGGTACATCATACCCTTGTACATAATACTTCGATAATGATTCTAACACTAAAATTTATCCAAGTGTTAATGGGTCGTGTACCTTTATTCAATCTCTGAATTGTGTGGGTTGACATGTACGACCTGAGGTACTTCATTATTTTAGTGCGTCAGACTTTTAGTCTGTCTTTGTAGTGGTGTGGCTTAAGCTTTTTGCATGAGTACAAGCAGTTCAATTCCTTTCGTTAATTTGGAGATGATCCCCTTTTTTTTTATCCTGAGCCTAATGGAATTGCCTAGCATCTCTTCGTAAGGACAAAATATTAATGAAGATGCAAATTTTAACTTGTAAATAATATAAAAAAGTTCTTTATTGAACCTTAGATAATATACACAAGGTGTTTTACATTATTGGTAATACTTGCGCAGATGTTCTACAATCCATGGATGAGGATGTACCCTTCCATCCATGTTCATAATTCTGTAGGTCCCGGGTCGAACCTCTTCATATACTCGATAGGGACCTTCCCAGTTTGGACCTAAGGTTCCTGAGCCATGCTCTTTGGAGGATGGGAACACCCTTCAAAGTACTAATTCGTTCAAACGAAATGACCTTTTTTTCACTTTTAAATTGTAATACCTGGTCATTTTTCTTTGATACAAGGCCAATTTTGCTTGAGAACTGTCTCTCATTTCTTAAGGAGGTCAAGTTCACATCTCCTCATTAGTTATTTCATTGAAATACATTCGTCGAGGAGATGGCTGACCCACTTCAATGGGGCTCATAGCCTCGGCACCATAGGCCATGGAGAATGGGGTTTTCCCAGTAGCAGTTCGGCTCGTTGTTCTAATAGCCCAAAGTACCTGGGGTAGTTCATCAACCCACGCCCTTTTAGAAGCATCTAATTTCATTTTCAGTGTGTACTTGATTGTCTTGTTAACAGCTTCAACTTGCCCATTTGCCTGGGGTGATGTGGGGGAGGAGAACTATTTCTTGATGCCCAACTTCTTACACATGTTTCTAACCTTCTTATTATCAAACTGTCTGTCATTGTATAACATAATTGAATGGGGAATTCCGAACCTATAGATGATGTTCTTCCATAAGAATTTGGAGGTGTTGGCCTCCGTGAATTCGGCGAGCTGTTCAGCCTCTACCTATTTGGTGAAGTTATCAATGGCGACAATTGCAAAGCTAGAGTTTCATCTTCCTTTAGGAAGAGGTCCTATAAGATCGATTTCCCATTTCGCAAACGGCCAAGGACTAGATACAACATTCAATTCTTGAGAATGCTGTCTTTGAATAGGAGCAAAGCATTGGCATTTGTCACATTTTCTAACGAAATGTTGCGTATCCTTTTTCAAGGTGAGCCAGTAATATCTCTGTCTTAGTACTTTCTGTTCTAGGGACCATCCCCAGTGTGGTTTCCACATACTCCTTCATGGATATCCCGAAGTACGTAATTTGCTTGTCTGCCTCCAATGTATCTGAATAAAGGCAGTGAGAATCCATGTTTGTATAGTACATTGTCTTATAAGACAAAGTGGGCAACTCTTCTTTTGAGCTTCTGAGTCTCCTCATATTCAGGAGGTAGGGTCTGCTCTTTGATGAAAGACATTATTGGCTTTATCCAACCTGGAGTGTCTTCAATCTACATAACCGCCTCGCCAGCGACGATGGAAGGTCCAGAAAGATACTCTACATGTACATATGTGAGCAGTTTAGAATCTATACTGCTTGCCAATTTAGAAAATGCGTCGACGTGGACGTTCTCAGTGCGTGGAATTTGCACTAGTTTGAAACTTTCAAAGGATGGCATTAATTCCATAACCAGACCCTGTCTCCCCTGATGACCCCATCAACTGATTTGGAGATTCAGCGGATTCTATCACTTCTTCCATTTTCGGGATGGGGGTGAATTCTGCCACAAAGTCTACAAAGGTCGGGCCATTGATGGCAGACCTTGGTTTAAAAACAAGGTCAAATTCGTTCATTTCCACAACCCACTTTAGCAACCTCCCAGATGCGTCAGGTTCTTGCAGCACTTGCTTCAGGGAGAAGTTTGTCAACAAATTTATACTATGGGCTTGAAAATATGTCCTCAATTTTCTTGAGGCCATTACCAAAGAGAGGGCTAATTTTTTCATGTCTGGGTATACAGGCAATTGATAGCCATCCTTTTCTTTTACCAGGACCGAGCATATGGCCTCAGAAGTTACTGCCAGGTACAACTAAAGTGACTCATGATCCCTTGGTTTTGAAAGGAGGGGAGCCTGTCCCAGGTGCTTCTTCAGCTCCTGTAAGGCTGCCTCACATTCCGCTGTCCATTGAAACTTGTTTCCTCTTTTGAGTACTTTAAAGAAAGGTAGGCATTTATCTCTTGCCTTGGAAATAAAGCGGTTCAAGGCTACTATTCGTCCTGTGAGGCTCTGCACCTTCTTCGGCTTCTGAGGTGACTTCATTTCCATTAAAGCTTTGACCTTTTTTGGGTTTTCTTTGATACCTCTTTGGTTAACGATGCAGCCTAAGACCTTTCCTGGTGAAACTCTGAAGGCGCACTTTAGATGATTGAGCTTCATCCGGTATTTTCTTAGAATTTGGAAGGTTTCATTAAAATTTTCAACATGATCCCCTGCTCTCATACATTTTACCAGCATATCATCAACATAGACTTCCATGGTTCTTCCAATAAGGTTGGCAAACATTTTATTGACAAGTCTTTGGTACGTAGCCGGCATTTTTCAACCCGAAAGGCATGACTTTATAGCAGCAAAGACCCATGTCTGTGATGAATGAAGTATGTTCCTCATCTACTAAGGACATAGGAATTTGATTGTATCTAGAATACGCATCAATGAAGCTAAGAAGTTCATGTCTGGCAGTTGAATCTACAAGTTGGTCTATTCTGGGGAGTGGGAAGCTGTCATCTGGACAAACTTGGTTTAAATTTGAAAAATCTACACAAACCCTCCATTTCTCGTTGTGTTTTTTTTACTAATACTGGGTTCGAGACCCACTTAAGGTATATTGATTCTCGGATAAACCCATTGTCAATTAGCTTTTTGACTTCATCTTTCAAAGCCTTGTATCTTTCAGGGTTGAGAACTCTCCTCTTTTTCCTATGTGCTACAACATTTGGGTCAATGTTCAAATGGTGGCAGCTGATCTTAGGATTAATGCCTATCATGTCACCATGCTTCCAGGCGAATACATCAAGATTTTTCAGTAAGAAACTTTTCAGCTCCTCATTTTTCCCTATTGGCAGATTTCTCTCCATTTGCTGGTACTTTGAGGGATCCTGTGGGTCTGTGGAATCTTTCCAGCTCCTCCATGGGTACTGTGACAATCAATGATGCAAGGATCCAGCTCCTCTAAGTTAACTGCTTCTTCAGCAATCCTCCACTCTTCAGGGGTGGTTTGTCTTTCGCAGATAGGCTCTTCTTCAGAGGTTCGTATGACCCCAAGAATGTCTCCCTTTTCAGGACCATCGATCATCCCGGCGTCCCCCCTTGTTCAAGGGTACTTCCTTCTTTAGGGACGTCATGCATGTCTAGATAGGTGGCAATGACGTTGATAGTCCTTGGTTTAGTCTTCCGTAGGGAGTTTGAGTAACATTTCGTAGCACTTTGCTGATCACCTCGGACGGTGGCTATGCATTTTTCAGTTGGGAACTTTATGCATGTATGGAAGTAATAGCCCAAAGTTCTTTCAAAGTTGGTCTTCCAAGTATTCCGTGATAAGCAGATCGATTATCAACCACTAGGAATTCCATGAAGTGGTGGGCAGTTAGGGGTGCACTCCCCATCTCTATTGCTAGAGTGATTTTACCCCTTGGAATGATGATGTCTCGTGTGAAGCCATACAAAGGAGAATTCATCGGGGTGAACTCGAAGTCAACCTTCATTTTATCAAAGGTTGTCCCAAATATGATGTTGACCAAACTTCCATTATCTATCAACATTCATTTCAGGTCGTTGCTTTTCTAGCATAATTCCATTGTGCATTTCTAGATTCTCCCCCATATGTGGACCTCCAATGATCGTATCGATTTTCCTTACGGGTTCCTGGCCGTTATTTGTCGGGGGGCTTCGTCTTTGTCTTTGACACTTCCTAGGTCTCTCTGTGTCGTTATCCCTTCCCATTAGGTGGTAATTTCTGTTAGGGCACCTCGGCCATGCATTTTCAGAGGTGCCTCCCTCTTCCTTGATTTATGTTTTGGGAATGTCTTGCGACATCCCTCAGCTTTCCGTGAGGTGGCCATATGATTGATAGAATGTACAATAACCCGGTGCTTCATTCCTATTTCTAGGTTCAGCGCCTAGTCCCCTTCTCCTTCCCATTGCGGGTGTCTCTGGTAGGGCCGACGTTGATGCATTTCATCATTAGGGTTTACTTCCTCGTAGGATAGAGTATGCACATCATTGAGTGTTGCTGCAACTAGTTCTTGCCCATGATTCAAGGGTGCCTGATTATCCATTAAATGTGAAGTAGGACCTCTTCCCCTTTGCATCTGAGGTGGTAGAAGTTATTGGCTAGCTTTGTTCCTATGGTCCCTCAATTCTTCATTGAAGATTTCTCGCCTTATCATTTTCAATAGGGTGTCGTAGGTGGCGGGGTTCTTGTTTTGTACGTCTCTCCAAAAGAGGGAGTTCATGTCTAAGCCTCCTCTTAAGGTGGTTAATACTTCCCTATCCGTGACTTGCACACATTAGGTCATTTCATCAGTAAAGTAGGATAAGAAGCTTTTCAGCGTCTCGCCCTACTGTTGCCGCGTGTCTTTTAATCATTGAATGGGTCTTTCACCCTCTTTGCTAGTAGAAAAGCACTTTAGGAATGTCCTCTTGACGTCCGGCCAGCTTCGGATGCTTCCTTCTGGCAACTTTGTATACCAGATTTCAGCCCCTCCACTTAGAGTCAAATGAAAGGCTCTGCATTTCATAGCTGGAGTGGCCACTTTCAAATTCATATGAGTTTTGAAGTTGTTGATGTGCTTCGCGGGGTCACCTCTTCTATTATACTTGGGAATTTTAGGGTGTGAAGTAGCTCAGCATCGGGGCATTTCTTATGTCTTGCGAAAATGGCGATTGATTGTCGTCGTCTAGGTCGCAGGACCTCTGGGGTTCTTCAAAATCCTCATCCTCCCTTTGGTGAGTCTGTAGGGCTTTTTGGGAAGGTCCCTCTTTTCTCCTAGCACGGTCCCTTTTCTTACGCCTATTTCTAGGGGGAGGGATCCGAGGCTTCTTCTGGTAAGCAGGTTGTTGTCTTTCATACTAGAGAGGCTCCTGCAGCCTATTTCTAGGCACATGAGGTGGGGAATGAGCCTGCCTATTTCCAGGTAAACCCGGGCCTATCTTGTCGAAGACGCTGGCTGACCTTTGTGGTTGATTTTTTAGTTTATAGTTCAGAGAGAAGTTGTATGGAGCCTTATGGGGTCATTTCGAGGCATAATCGATTGATGTGTCGACTCTAACCCCCATCTCTTGAGTAGCTTCTGGGCTGGTATGGTGGTGTCCAACCATTTGGCTTTGGACTTCATCTTCTTCGCGATTGTACCCCTGAGGGTCACCGAATGCACTTTCATGCATGACCATGTTTTGCTGGGTTATACTTCTCATATTGACAGTCATCGTGGCCATTTATCCGGTGAGCCTGCTAGCAATGTTGTCCCCGCCCCTAGACCCACATCACCTATGTTGCGGGGTCGTGGGCGAGTGGCTGGGGCAGCTCGGAAAGGTTTCCCTTCTCTATGGTGTTCTCTTGTCCTTTGAGGTACGTTTTCATCATCACTTGAGCTCATTTACAAACAATTTTCTTGATAGATTTTCCTTTCTTCAAGGGAAAAATAGGTATTGGGTTCTCAATGGTTATTTCTTCAAGAATTCACATTTTTCAAGGGTTGGAACTTTCTTGCCAAAATACTTTTAACTGGCCTTTTCCCATGGGTATCCTCGTGGTTAAATGTAAGATTCTCCCACAAACGGCGCCAATCTGTTGACCCTAAAAAAGGAGCCAATAGATGTCGGACCCACTTACGCCAAGTCAAGTACGATTCTGGCGTGTTCCTACCGGAAAAATGGCGGTAATAAAGAGGAAATGGATACGAGAGGTACTTTGCGGCGAGAGACAAAAATGTTCAAGCTTAGACGGGTGGAAGAAAAGCAACCGCACTAACAACGATTGCCGGACAAAAATCAAACTAATTTATTGTGATAACAAACAGAAATATGTGGAAGGATAGATGAAATGTTGGTATATTTCCTTCAGGAATTCCAGAGTTTATTTTCATAAGATGGTCAATCTTTCCATCAATTATCCAACCTCCATTCGAAATTACAAAAAGAAACAATTTATACTATCTTGGCCGACGTGGTGNTTATCTCCTTAATGAGAACGTCATATCGATGTTTGTTCATACAATTAATACATGTACTTCTAAGTAATTGCCCCATAGAGGGGTCAGCTGCTCTATGCAATAGGCTGACATACTGACAAACCATTATTACAAGTGTTGCATCAATCACTTCACAGAGGTCTCCGAATCTTCTAAGTGGAACAGCCTCAGCTACGAGATTCCCTCAACTACGAGCTTCAGACGAATTGAGACCCTCGGAGGAGTCTTCGAGGTATTTCTCCGAGTGAAGGGCCTCGGCTCCTTTCTTTGCTTCCTTAAGCAGCTTCGTCTTCGAAGAAGTGCCTCAACCTGGACTTCGCCATGCAGTGTAAAGACTTCGGCTGGTTGCGCGAGGACCTCTGCTTGTTTTCCTTCTTTGTGTGTTTGACTCCATGGCTCTTTATTTGACTTTCTTGTTGACTCTTTGCCCACATGTCGTGCTACATGGCATAATCTTTCTGAGCCACTTGGTTGAGGAGTAACATTCATAATTATTTATCTAAATAAATAATATAATGAAGATGTCAATAAATAGAATTAATTGCATGCGATAATGAAATAAAGTTATTATACTAAAAAAAAAAATATTGAACCTAGAGCATGATACTAATAGGTGGATCTTGGTGGGGGTCATTTTTGACCCGTTAGAAAGATGTGTAGGTTTATACAAGATATGGGGCGTGGTTAGAGAAGACGACAATTGATTTAATTTTTTTTTCCTTTTCTATTTCTTAGACCTATCTTCTTCTTCTTCTTCTTAAACAACGGCATCATAATATTTTAAAACAAAGTCTGACATTTAAGCATTCTAATTAACACTTTAGGTAACGCGGTGATCCAATCTCACAATGTTTTAATAGATTAGGGAGTCAAAATTACAGTTTTAACGATTGTGGATCCTAGTCCAAATTTTCCATGAAATAAATATTTGATTTATGTAATTAAATTAGAAAATATTCCATGTTTCGAAATAGAAACACTTTTAGCAGATTCATATTCTATCAGTGCTGGTTTGGGAATGTATTATAAGTTTAAATTATAAATAATTATGATTAAGTGGCATATAAGTGGATGATAATACTTTTGAATATTACGAAATATATCAATAAAAATTAAATTTGACCAAGGGCATGTATATGAACTTATTCGCGCACACAAAAAAGTAATCGATGTATAATGTTATAAAGTTAAGCTATTAAAGATAACTGTGACTCAGTCTAATTGTTTACATAGTTTCTTCTCTCAACTTTCTTTTATTATTTTATTTATTATAAGTTTTGAAAATTCACATCCATACCTATCTTCAAACGGAAACATTTTGATCTTGAACATTTCAATATTATGGCCCAAATAATCTATAAAACCCATTCAATTTTTTGCTGAAATGTCACATACTAGGAAGCTGGAATCCTGTTTTGAGCGTGAAATGGGTAAATAAAACTAAGTTCAATATAAAATAAATACAAGAAAAGGCAAGAAAGTGCATCCTCCCACGTTCTTAAATAATTTTAGGTGTTTTCTTTTTAATATGATGCGACCTTGCAATTTTCTCAATCAAGCAATGAGGGAACTTAAAATTTTAATTGGAAATTTTTTATGAGCACATTAGATAGACAGCATGTAGTCATGATCTGGGACCACCTTGCATATTACTAGCACTTCCTCCATTCTATAAAAATTGATTTGCTTTCCTTTTTCGTTCGTCTCAAATTATATATCACATTCCTTGAGAGTAGAGTAATTTTTTTACTTTTCTAATATGTCCATATTTAAGTGTCTTGTTATCAACAAAATATGAACAACTTCTATTTAAAACACTATGTAATGTAAGTGTATATTAGAAAAAAAATGTAACTAAAATGTATATTTTTACCTATATTAATGACATTTTTTAATCTATATAAAAATGAAAGCGGGTGTATCTTTATAAGATGGATAGAGTATTTAACCCCCAATTGTTATTTTTTGTATTACTAGTCAAAATTGAATGTGCATTGCACGTTAATATGAAATGCTTTATAAGTGTTGTAAAAATAATATTTAAATATGCGTGAATGTTAATTAATTTAGAATTAATATCACGGAATATATACGTGACAATGAATATTAAATTATTTATTTAGTTTTCAATTAAGTAAAATTGGATGTTAATTAGCATACATGGACGTGAATAATGAAATGCATTATTGAATGTGAAATTTTGATTAATTTATAATTAGAATTAATAACACTGAAATGCATATGAAAATGAATATTTAATTATATGAATGATAATGTTAATTAATTGAAAATTAATAATATGAAATCCATACATTAATGAAAGCACACAGATTAAATGAATTTGTCGAATGTACATGTACATTGATGATATCTAAATGGTTAAATAAATTAAGTACATCTTGAAAAATGTAAAGTAAGGTATTAATGAAATAATTGAATTATAGTAGGATTAGAATAATCCAAAAAATTATTGATATTTAATATATTGTAGATACTTCGTAGATATACAAATTTATTGCATGATCAAATTTGGTGAAATCTTATGATAAATTTGAGACTATCTAGCTTTGTTGGGAAATCTAGTCTGTTGTAATTACTATCCCTCTTCTCTTAAAAGAGGGAATCATTGCTTCACTGTTCATTTTTGTCACATTAGTTTTCACACTTGACCCCTTTTGAGATGGTTTGTTAATAGTTTTCTTTTTTTTGTGTCTATAGTGTTAAAATATAATAAATCCAAGTTTACTATGAAACTTTTTTTCATTCCATTTTATTCATATTCATTCTCCACTATTCATCGAAGTTTTAAGACCCATACCTACAATTGTTGACTTTGAAGTTAAATATTTAGCACTGAATAATGCATTAAGTATTTAGAAATATTTGTTATG
>CAIGRP010022288.1:0-15445 GCA_903798385.1 Fraxinus cuspidata | reverse complement strand
CTTTCAAAATTTTGAAACATGTTGGTCCAAATGTACATGTCATTGATCTTTTATTATATTTTGACTACCACTCCACTTTAAATATTAAGTATTTCATTATTTACAAACACCGTTTCAATTCTTTTGATGATCCTTTTCCTTTTAGCTCTATGGACACCCAATCTGTCTATGTTCATATGTCTACTTCAATACCATCTGTTACAGCATACAAAGATATAATTGATATTATTTTAGATGAACAGATTGTATTGACCAATGATGGAGAGATTTGGTGCTTCATTGCTCGTTGGATAGTTCCACCTGATGCAGACCATACACGGAGTCCTACAGAGAAGCTCCAAAAAATCTGGATCAAACTGCTGAAATTTCGATATTTGGTTCTTACGAAATATCGTCCCCCGTGGTAGAAGTTTATTCACTTAACAGGGTTGAGATTTTCTCCCACCTCGAGAAAGTTGATGCGGATATCACAATTTATTTTATTGTTGATTTTTATTATTATTGGATTTGTAGTAGTGGATTAGTTCAAACCCGTCACTAGTAGGTTATATTTTTACTATTTATTGGATATTTTTCATAGTAGTTGAGACAATTACTGATTTGATGAAATTAAGATTGGTCGTTGCCACGTTTTCCCTTTTCTTTACGTTTCTTTTTCTTCTCTACCAGCTTTTTCCTTCTCTTCTTCTTCTTCTTCTTGGCTTGAATTCTAATTCATCCTACATCATTCTTGATGGAAGCATAATAACGGCAAGGATAAAGTTTCTAGAACTTGAAATAAAAAGACCACACAAGATCTCATATAAAGAAAATTTACATAAATCAAATCCTAATCCACAAAAAACATGTGTGATATAGTCGACTGCATGAAACCTTCCAAGTTTGTTGAACACATTCACCAACAACAAAAATCACAATGTTTCCAAGCATATCTATAAAATAGGTAGGGAACGGTACATAGATGACGTACAGAATCATTTTCATGAAATGACCAAACAAAATGATGACGAAAAATATGAACAATGTATCATAAATCACGACAAATGAAATATTCGCCCCAAAATTGTAAAATGTTGTGAAATTAAATTAAACAACAAGCTACATTTCATATAAAAGACTAGTCAACGTTAACACTCCTTAATTTAAACGGATGTCACTTATCCCAAGGAAGTGACCAAAGCACGATACCCAAAATATTTGGTCCTGCTACACATTCAACTTGAGGTCGAGGATTGGTATAACGTGATGTCTATAGAACACATTGATAATGGCAGTGAACCTGTTGTCGAGGTTTACATAGAATTTCCCTTCTTGTTCAATCATGCATTCAAGATGTTAGACATTCATAAACGACGACGCGTACGGTTATATTGCACTATTTTTGGACACAAATGGTGTACTATTAATTCAAAATAATCATAAAAAAGGTGCTTCAATGTACAAATCTGCATTGCAGCACGTGAAACTAACTTCAAATTTTAATACAGTTGATTATGTAAAGCATTGAACCGGGAAAAGTTGTGTAGTGCAATAACAAGAGCAAGGACGCCAACCATTTGGATATTTTACACAACACATATTTCCAAGACGTATGGATGAAAACATAGAATTGAAAACAGAGTGATCACTTAATGAATATTGATACAATGAAACATTATTGTGCAATTCCAAATGTCATGGAGTTGTTATATAGAACAGATAAAATAAAATCATATAAAATAATGATGTTACGTCAACATCGCACGAGGTGCATATATAACAATTAAAGCTTCACTACACGGTGCCGAAGTATTGAAAAATTAAAGAAGTATCAAGTAAATTTTTATTACTGGTTATTACGAGTTTGACATTTATTGATGAATTTTAATAATTCATAATGTAGAACACATGTATATTACATAGGAATCTATCAGGAAACTAATCTCACACAAATCACGTGAATGTCTATATTTATGCGTCCAATGAACATAACATGATATTAAACATTTTACTTTAGAGACGTTAACTACATTTTGTCAAGATCTAATGTAAATTCCTGATGCGTGGGGAAAGAATTTGCATTATTGTAACAAGGGAAAAATACATACTTCAAGAATACAGCACCAATTTTCACTTTACCAAAACGTTCAAGTACATGTGTGGATGAAGACAATCTTACATACAACACATAAATTAAAATTATAGGGACTGATAACTTTGTGAGTTTAGACGGGATGTGTGCTTCAATTTTGGGACTAAATTACGGTTTTAATTGAAATAAATTAAGGAGATATGTTGTTTATAAATAATTAGTTATACTATTATTTTTCAGTATTTTATAGAAAAAGAATTTAGTGATATGTAAATATTAGATATTTGTGTGATGTAATTTCGACCATTATTTTCCTTCAACCAACGGATCGCTTCAGGCCAAAACCTTGAAAATGGTCCAGAATTTATATGGATTTCGGTGTTTGAGTTTTGCACAATTTCATGTATGCAGTCCAAACTTATTGGAAAAAAAAAAATTTTAACTTATTGCTGTTCCTGTTGTAAGCAAACTATACAAATAGGGCAAGAATAAGAGGCTGGATTGAAAAATTATTTTGAATAGATATGCCAAAAAATAAAAATTAGAGTTTTACCTATAGAATAATTTTGTTGGTAAATTATTATTTTCTAAAAAGTAATAAAAACTAATATGTTTCTATTGATAGCGATGTGAGTCAGTCATCGGTAAAATTCTTTGTTGTTGCCACCATTTTTAGCAGTTGGCTATTAAGGAGAATGCATGGGTAAAAGTAAGAAAAATGTTTGGAGATTACGCATAAATTATTTTATTGAAAAAATGTGTTATTGAAAATCAATTTAGAAAAAAATGAAATTTTAAAAAATGCAACTCAAACGGAGACTTATTTGTACACTGTAATGTATAAATATAACTTTACACAATATAACCCTTGTTTGATCCAATATTTATAAAATTCAGTTGTTTTTCCAAACTAATTTTTAATTATACATTTTATGGAACATATAAATTTGATTAAGTTTTCAAACTCACTCTCATAAACTTTTATCAAAATTTACTATAAATTAATTTTTAATCAAACCAAATAGAAGCATAATTTAGCACGACTTTAGTAAAATGTGACTAAACACTGTTTTGATTTGCTAATATCAGATTTTTACTAGATATAAGTTAATAAATTTTATGGTTGAAAATATGATAAAAGTTCTGATATTTCATTAAATATGTAATTAAAATTAATTGTTGATTTTGACTTTGACTTTGACTAAAATTTTATCAATTGTTTTTACTTAAACCAAACATACATTAAAGCCCTTGTTTGATACCTATTTTTCTTTAAATAGATTTTTTTCTCTTTTCTTTTTAGTTGTACATTCTTCAATAAAATAATATTACTCGTAAATTTAAAAATTTTCTTTATTTTTTAACCACATATTTTTTTTTTCAATCTACCATTTCAAAGTATACTCTTATGTAAAAATAGGAAACAAAAAGGCTCTAAATGTGTATGAGATGGTAGACTAGTGCAAATTTTGGATTGTGAAATGTTGGAAGTAATTCCTCTTTTAAGAGAGATCAAAAGCATGCAATTTCTATTTCTCTCTCACTACTTTTGTACTTCCTAGAAATTTCACAATAAAAATAAAAATAATTCCACTAGTTTTTAACTTTGTAAATACTTTTGAATGTGACTTGGGAAATATAGTTTTTGCTTGTCTAATTGAACATGACCTATATCTTAAAGGCAATGATATATGTTTTTTTTTTCTACTTTAGTGAAGTAAAATAAAGACTTCATACAAGTTCAAATATTGACAAATTGGGAAGGCATTATTAGCACTTTGTTTTTTTTTTTTTTTTTTTATTCATAGTGCTTTTTATGTTGAAATAAATAAAATGTAAATATATTTCACTTTTATCTTATTGACAGCAAGGAGCTGAGAGGTGGGTTGCTCACTAAATGAATTATATATATATATATAGCCAATAAATTAAAATTTAGATTCTTATCAAAGTTAAACTCAACAATTAATTTTAACCATATATTTCGTGGGACTCATAACTTTTTAACTAGATATTTTATTAATTTTTATCAAAATCTATTAAATTTTTTATTTTAATTTTCACTAAATAGAGGCTTAGTATTCTTTGACAAAACTTATGGAGCCATTTTTTATGAGATAAGAGTCCGAGACTTGTGAACTCGTGATCGTAATTTTTTTCTTTATAGTAAAAATCTAGAAGGACGCTATTTCACATTAAAGTTGGACCATAAAATTGATGTGTGCTTTGATTATTATTATTATTTTTTTTTTTTTATCATTCTCATAAATTAGGATAAAACTTATTTATCACCAAGTTTCGATACACTAAAAACAGAAAGGAAATGAGATGCAAGTAATAAAAATAAGGAAAATGCTTGTTATATATCATCATTTACATAATCATTTATAGATTGATATAATGTAAAAAAGAAAGTAGGTTATTTTTATTTAGTTGATGAGATTTTGACTCAATTAAATCTTATCACATCATTTATTGATAAACGAATTTATAAGTTGTGATGTATATTTAACACATCGCAAACATAAAAGGGTAAATAAGTAATATACCTACAAATATAATAAGACGAACTTCCAATAATTGACGCTTTTGACAAGGGTCCCACGACTTTCCATTTCATGATTTGCTTCAACAAAAGATTAAGAGGGCACTTATTTAATCCTAGATAAACTATGCCAATCAACCATAAATTATTGGAAGGTCACTACAACAAAAGTGTTCATGTAAATTTCAATTCATTCTATTTCAATTCGTTCTTTCTAATTAAATTATATTGATATCGACAGTCTATTTTAACGTGACTTGGAGAAGTTGGCTGGCCTCCAAATTAAAAAGTAATGGACGCGTTGTGAAATCTTTTATTGAGTCTTATAGAGATTGTCCAACAATTGCATGGCAAGAAATTAGCTTTTACGATTTTTAATTAAAGGAAATTCATTCAACAGAGTTGATCTCCTGCTTGCAATGGGTACGAAAACAATTGTCCATCTCTGACATGACATTGCCCCATTAACAGTGAAATCATTTTTTTTTTTACTTTTTCTTAAAAAAATTGTTTCATACGCTGACGTGGCAACAACAGAACATCAGCCGGTGGACTGTATAACTTATGCCCACTATAGGCAGGCAATTATTTCTAATTCATTCAATATCACGTTTCACGTAGGACATTTTAAATGTGGCTGTGTTTTCAAAGATTTGTACAAAATGACATTTTTGTAAATATTGGACCAAAAGATCCGTACAAACTTTACTAAATTTCACTTTTTGTTAATTGGTTGAATGATCCACATAGTAAGAATTCAGTTTTGCAATGTTCGTAGAAGACATCATGGTAATGGTGGTGAATTTTTAATTTTCTCAAGCATAGTTGTATTTTTTTTTCCTAACTTCTGGTATTTTGTTTTCTTTTTTTCTTTGTATTTATGTACATGAGAAATTCTGGTTTCCATTTATTTTCTCTATTTAAACCGTTTTTCAAATTCTAGGTAACCAAAGCTTGATTATCATAGAGTTAATTTCCTAAATGATCACTGAACTTTGTCAAAGGTTCTCACGAGGTCAATGAATTTCAAAATTTTCTTAGATATTCTCTTAACTTTGCAAATTGGGATCCTATCCATCACTAACTCAACGCCATTTACAAAATTAAACGTTTTTGACGATGTGTCAAATGGAGCACATGATGTGGCATGTTTGTATACAATTTGTTGGCAAGTATGCAAATTACTGATGGGATGGACAACTTTTACAAAGTCGAGTGACTATCTAGGGAACCTTTAGCAATATTCAATGGAAATTTTGACAAAATTCAGTGATCCCGTGAAAACTTTGGCCAAGTTCATCGATCCGTGGGAAACTTTGGAAAAATTCAATGATTATTTGGGGAAAATTGTATGTTTTAAGAGACTAGTCCATTTCTAAAATGGATGCAACTATTCAAATGAACATGACTCAAGGAGCATAAACATGGCACTGACTATAAAAATTTATGAAAAGAACCCTTGGGCAATAATTCAACACATGCATAAGGTACAAAAGGTTAGAAGCCAAGTGAATCACCATTCTCCATTATATACAATTTTCAATTTGCCTCAGCAGATTAAATTAATTTGTCTAATTTTAATCTGAAAGCATGATAGACAAATCTTTGAAATTCATATATCATTAATTGAAAATAATTAGATGCACAAGAACTCTCAAGGGCATCAGTATCTATTCACATGAACTCTCAGTGATATCAGTATTTATTCGAATGAATTAAAAACTACATAAATTTATTACATAAAAAATACTATCCTGAACTTTCAAAGATTTGTCTATCATGCTTTCAGGTTAACTTAGGCAAAATAATTTAACCTATTGAGGCAACTTGAAGATTATATATTATGGAGAATGATGACTCAATTGGCTTCTAACTTTTTGTACCTTATGTGGTGTGTTGAATTATTGCCTAAGGGTTCTTTTCATAAATTTTTTTAATCGTGTCCTAATGTTTATGCCCCCTGAGTCATGTCCATTTGAATCGTTGCGTTTATTTTAGAAATGGACTAGTCTCTTAAAACATACAATCTTTCCCAAATGATCACCAAACTTTTTCAAAGTTTCCCACGAAGTCACTAAACTTTGCCAAAGGTACCCTGGCCGACTACTCAACTTTGTAGAAGTTGTCCACCTCATCAATACCTACTTGGCCAACAAATTGTACACAAAGGTGCCACGACATTTGCTCCATTTGACATGTCATCAAAATCGTTTGATTTTGCAATTGACGTTAAGTCAGTGATGGATGGAGTCCCGATTTACAAAGTTCAGTCACTACTTATGGAAGTTTTGAAGTTTAATAACCCCGTGGGAACCTATGTCAAAGTTCAACGACCATTTAGGAAATTATTGACGATTCCCTTTTTTTTTCCCTTCACTATTTTATTTTATTTATGGTTAACTCAAAAGTTGATTACTTTCTTGTTATCTTAACAAAGTATGTAGGTTAATTATTTTCTTCAGAAGTCACTCTCATGGTCAGCTATCGCTACAGCGTTGACTACCGATTGTAATAGGCTCCTCAAACAAAAAATATAGGCTTTGCCACTAGTGGTGGTTTCCTAGGTTTTTGTGTTCAAGGGTGGTGATTCCGAGTTTTAGTGTTCGGTGATACTGGTTTGCTGATTTTGTTGTCAGCTGGTGGTGACGGTGGTTTGTTTTAGTGGTGCTGGTGATTGTATGGAAAAAGAGTATTGTCTTTGTTTGAGCCCCAATTTTTTGAATTGATTATGTAAAAAGTGATTTTATGAATAAACCTTGGCTAAAAAAGAAAGAACTTTTTTTTTTTTAGATTTGAAGAATGTATGGTTGAAAATGAGTTTTAAGAAAAAAATATCAAATTTTACAAATTGAGAATCAAACAAGGCTAAAGGTAAGAAATGGCCATTCCTTTTCCAAATATTTTCATTAGTTCCCTTACTCTCATTATGTTTGGCCACTTTAGAAAGTGGCCCTTTTAATTATGATACTTTTGTTTAGAAGGTGAATATAATCGATTTAAATAATTATGAATGGATATAAATAAGTGCTAAATAAGTGTGTAGTGTTTGTGAATATCGTAAAATGTATAAATAAAAAATTGGAAAAGTAGATTTGAGATTGAAAATGTAAAAACCTACCAAACATTAGCCTTCATGAAAAACATTACAAAGATATTTGACGCTAAAATAAGAGATAAAACCCAAAGAGGCAAAGAGATATGGGAAACTTACACCTGTATTTTATTTTATTTATTTATTTATTTTTCATAGTTTCCTTCTATAATTTATTTTTCTAATTAATTACATCGAATTACATTAGCATACATAATATCATTTTACCAAAAAAACAGTATAATTTCAACTGTTCATCTACTGGTAAAGGACTTGATATGACAAATCAGTTCGTTTATACGAGTGTGTGAGATAGAAGACTTGTTGAGAATCTGAAATGCATGGCCAACACCTTTGTACACCACATGTTCGACTTTCTTACCTGCACTTCCCATGGCTGCACAAATTTCCAAGTTCCTGTCTTTCAGTATGTCCATTTCTGATATGCATACCATAGTAGGCACACGAGGCAAGTCCTCCAATTTTTCAGCTCCTTTCGCCACCGGATTGCTCCACGGATGGTCGCGATTGGCCCCGGCTGGCAGCGACAACCGCCAGTAAGTGTCTGAAGCTGCCAGTGTGAGGGCGGAGCGTGGTGGTTGCACCATATACTTCTCTGATTGAGTCCTAGACTCTCCACCAAAAAAGGGTTGTATTAGGATTAGTCCCTTGAGGTCTAATGACCTCAAATTGGCCAATCTGGTTAGCCTTATGATCACATTATAGGCTATATTGGCACCAGCACTGTCTCCAGCTAGGAAAATGCTCGAAAAGTTGCATTTACTCGTCAACAATTCGTTATCTCGACTCAAGGCTTGTTGCCTTAGCCAAACAAAAGCCTTGACTCCATCTTCGTAGGCAGCTGGAAGAGGATTTTCCGGGGCCAAACGGTAGTTAACTGACAAGATTGCACAATTGGCTTTCGCGCTTAATTTTGCTAGAAACTCGTGGTAGCAACTCCACGAGGCTGAACCAACACAAAATCCACCACCATGAAAGTATACCATCAAAGGGAGCTTCTCATGAGAATTTGGAACATACAAACGTGCCCAGATATTTGTGTACTTGTCAATGATCAAATCCTTTGACGTCACTCCGAACTCGGGATGCAACGAGCACGTAACACGTGGCACGATATCAGGTCGTTCCACCTGACCATCTTTGTAAACCTTAATTAGACCGTCAATTTCTTCACTCACAACTCTTTGTTGGGATTCTTTGGCAGTCGTCCGAAGACTCAAACTTGGATCTAGTGTCATGGCGGCCATTCTTCCTTTTTTCTCAAGATAAGAGAATGAAATAACTCGAGACTTTTTATTTCTGTTACAAAATGATGGCTCCATTGCATTGACTTATATAGGATGAGAGAGATTGGACGTGGGACATCAATGAGAAGAATTTCCCATCTCTTTTCGTTTTCAAGTAGACAAGTGGAAAGATTGACACGTCTTCACATGGAGTCTACTATTAGTCTAAGACTAATCCATTGGTAGAAGATTGTGAAG
This sequence comes from Fraxinus cuspidata, assembly GCA_903798385.1. Classification (NCBI taxonomy): domain Eukaryota; kingdom Viridiplantae; phylum Streptophyta; class Magnoliopsida; order Lamiales; family Oleaceae; genus Fraxinus; species Fraxinus cuspidata. The sequence continues at coordinate 6,233 of CAIGRP010022288.1, read as the reverse complement.
TTTTTAATAACGTAAAGGTGACATGAACTTCTCCTTAGGCCTGTTTCATAGGGCTGATTTTCCATGGAAATTTTTTTCAATTTCCAACATTTGTAGTGTTTGATAGGTAAAGTTTTCCCGGGAAAATATTTTCCAACTTTTTAAATTTTCCACCTTTTGGAGGAAAACAATTTCTTGATATTTTGGTTGGAAAATATTTTCTAGGTTAGTTAGTTGGCCTTTTTTTTTTTGGCAATTGGAAAAAATTCTAAACACAATGTTAAAAAAATTTATCACTTTTATTGACAATTTTCATACAAAACAAAGTCAAACGAATGATATTCGGTATGGTAATTTATTTTTCAAAATTTTTTTTGACAATTAGAACAAATTCTAGANAAAAAATTTATCACTTTTATTGACAATTTTCATACAAAACAAAGTCAAACGAATGATATTCGGTATGGTAATTTATTTTTCAAAATTTTTTTTGACAATTAGAACAAATTCTAGACCCAATGGTAGGAAAAATTATCACTTTAATGGACAATTTTCATAAAAAACGAAGCAAAACGGACACCAAACTTTCAATATTTTCTATGAAAAATTATACCAATAAAATAATTTCTAGGCAATTCAATTCCCTGAAATTCATTTTTTTTCCACCTATTTTCCACATTTGCAATCAAACGGACCCTTAGTGTATTATATTAATAAAACAATCAAATCATAAAAGAGTTTAAATTCGGCGATCAATTTGAAATTAATCGATCCAATTGAAACAAAACAAAATTTAATTATCAACATAAACTTTCGTTAACTGTATAATCAGTATTACTTTTAACCATAAGAATATAATTTTTTATTATCTGGGTACGTAGCACTCTTGTAATTGCTTTTTATTAGGATCTTTGTTCACATAATTTGACCAATAAAAATCAAATTATCAAGCACCACTGAGCTGCTTTATTTGACAATGCAACTTTTCTCTAATCAGTTATGGGTGGGTTGATCAGATCTTACCCAACATATCAACAATAATAATAAATTGGAACCGAAATAAAATTCCAATATGCACTCCCCGTGCCCATTTCCTTTTCAATTAAATTAATTAATCTTAATCAATTATGTTTTAAGTTCTATTAGTGCAATTAAATTCCCTTTCAAAAGACAAAAATTAAGGGCGCAAAGTAGAAAACTAGCTAGCGGTGGTTTAGTAGAATTGTGGATGAAGGAAGACATAAAGCCTGACTTTCAGTTTCAAATATGCGAACACAACAACAGAAAAAAAAAGGAAGAAAAGCTAAAAGATTAAGAGAAAAATATATAAAATAATTATGATGGGGGTGGGCACAAATGGGGAAGTGGATGTTGATATCAGGGATTAAAGATCAAAGGTGGAATGTGCAATGATTAATTTTATTTCCATTTTACAAGCTCGAATGCATGCACTTTCATCAAAAATGTGGGTGGCAAAGAAAAAGTATGTGTGTTTCAAAAAGAAAAAAAATTAAATAAAGTAGACATAACATGGCTAGAACAAGTGCATGTAATTGGAAGCCAAAGAACATAACCAACTAAACCTAACTTGAGGTTGCTCCACAATAAAATCAATGTTCCCCTCTAATGAAATTGGTTTTCTAGATTTTTCATCCACTATAAGAGTTTATATGTGGACTTAAAAATGGCAAGTCATCTACTTAGGGGTTGTTCTCTTCGTGTTCAATTTTTAGTTTTGAATTCATTTGGGATTTTGTGTTTAGAGTGTCGTCCATTTCGAGATTGTTGAAAAAACGTTCGTTTTGTCATTTTGAAAAATTGTTTTCAAAAATTAAAAAAATGAAATTTTGGTTTGGTTTGGTTTTAACTGAAAACAACCAAAACGACTCGTTTTGGCATTTTCTGTATTCTTTGTAAATTTTAAACTTATTTTTGAAAATTCGTTTATGAAAATAGATAAGTAAACGTGTTTTTCAGTTTTTTCAAAAACTGAAAACTAAAAATTTTTGAGTAAAGAGAACATGCCCTTAACTTTTGAAAATTTGAGTCCAAAATTTATTGTGGATTGACTTTTCCTTGGTTTTAGGACATCCATTGAACATGCATCAATCGCCAAATATTTTTCGTAGCCCCAATAATTTATAATCTAGCTATTGAGTTGAATTTTAATTCAGTTTCAACATTATTTTTTATAATCTAACACTCATATAATTTACAAGAATTAATAGGTATTCGGAATAAATCAACACTTCTGTTGCTAGGAAGAGAAACTATGAAATTGCAACTACATTTGTACTTTACAATTTTTTCCGAAGCTTAATTAGAATGGGACGGCAACGAATCACAAAACTGATCTTAGCCCCTCTTTGTTGTAGATTAAAATAAGATTTTTAGTAGATTTTGATAAAAATTGATGAAATGTGTGGTTGAAAAGTTGTGGATCCCCATGATGTGTGATTAAAATTAATTTGAGATTAAAATCAGATTTTAATCTGTACCAAACATGGGCTTAATATGGTTCCATCTTGCTAACAATAAGAAAAGGTTAGATGGTTTTAATTATAAGAAGGAAAATTTGATTTTCAATTCTCAAATAAATTATATTTTAAAGGTATAAGACGACGACCAGAATCGAAAGGAATAAAGAAGACTAGAGATATATTTGTAAAGAATAAAATCTCTCAAGTACATGCAAATGGATGAATGTCTTTATTCTTCATTCTTTTTGACCAAACATTGTTTCCAAAAGACTCAAAGACTAATGGAATGGAATTCAGCTCTTGCCTTGTAAGATGCATCGGATTATCAAAAGACAGAAATCTTTCATCCTTTTGGATATTCGAATTTTAGGTCGTAAGCAATTCACCTAATTTAATTAACGTGGCAAAATTGACAAGCTTAGATCATTGACTAAAACTAAAGTCGTCATACAAAAGTTGACGGGGGTGAAATGTCCGTCTCAATTACAATAGAACTTGAAGCTAGATTACAATAATAAGCTTATTTGGCTTATGTAAAAGGCCAAAAAATAATAGGACGCAATGCTCATAGGTTCAGTCTAGACACGCATGGCTCACCTGAGAATTCGAAGGCGTGATATGTGAAGCTGTTGAAACTCAAAACATGGCTCCATTTTTCCTAGAAAAGGGCTCCAACCCGTATTTTTTACGGTTATATTGCTACATGTATATAATGACTTACATGCATATCAGGTGATGAGATATGATTGGATCAGAATTTCTTCAAACAAATAAAGATAAGTTTCCCTACTCTCTTTTTGACACATCACCTGTATATAAACCATTATGTAACTTTTTATGTACAAGTAGTATTATTCCTTGAATCATGTTACTTGTATAATCTTGGTTAACAACTTCACAATTGGCAAGTCACATCCATATCAAACTTGTCGAGAAGAGTTGTACAAATAGTTTAATTCTGGTTCCTTTTCTTAATCAAATTCTCCATGGTCTACCATAACTTGATTATTAGAGCCGGATCAACCAACCACTAGTTTTTCAATGGCCCAACTCACTAAGAAACGTTTATTTTTCAAAATTATGACAGGTTTAAGTTAAGTTCGCGTCGTTGACCATATATGCCCTAGATTTTGATATATATCAACATAAAAGTAAGTCGCCGAGTCGTGTCTTTGTACTTAGGCTTTCGATATCTACCTCACTTGCGCATATATTTTCATCACAAAAAGGCTTTCATCAGATAAGGAGAAGCGCATCATATTATTCCTTTATACTGTCACCAAATATTGATTCGAATACTTCATCGGGTACACAAGGAAATAAAAAGTCCTTGCATCGTTATAGAAATACAGAAAAAGTGTAGTTGGATGCACATCTAAATTGTTTTCTTGTGGCACACGGGGAACTCAAAAGCCAAAAGCTACACGTGATCATTTTTATACAAGTCTTTCTTTATCGATTTATCCAATATCGAGTATAACAAATATAATAGGTCAAAAATGCTAGATAGTTAAAAAAAAAAAAAAAACAAAATCGTAGCATTATATCCACTTTATGTGTATATTGAACAAAATCCAAATGCCAAGACGCTACAAGTAATTATATGAACCTGACCACCTAGGTATCTCTTAAGTTGTGGATCCGATTGGCGCAATTTTGGCCATAAAATGGGGCTTTCTTCTTAAGCAATAAGCCCGTGCAAACATGCTCTATACCTATGTTCATATAGCATCTTTAATTTAATGAAGGAATTAAATATGAAAAAATATAACATAATTGAAAATTTGACATTTTCTCACTCTATTTTCTCATTCACCGTGGAAGAAAATGCGATTTAGATTTTTTTTTTCCTTCTTTTTTTGACTGAAGGGAATAAAGTATGAAGTCTGGAAATCTGAAGGGATTGTAATCCAATCCGTTCCACTTGACTTTGAATTATCAACTGCCGACCAACAAACGAGGATAACATTGAATTCAATCGAATCAAGTCAGGCATATACCATTATGGCATTTCATGTTTACAATTTAGATTTGGATTCCATTTTTCGATTCAAATCACATGATGTTTACTATTTAGATTTGGATTCGATTTTTCCAATCAAATCCTATTGCTGTGTTGAAGAGGATAACTAACAAAATATATTCACAGCGTGCATGCCGACAAGTATCCTATCCTACCGCTGCATTAATCTTTGTTGCGCCGACGCAGGCAATGCAGCTGCGCCCTTTCGTTTCTGCATCTCTATCAAAGCCTTGGTTCTTGAGCTCTCTATACTCTTGACACATGGTACAAGTCTCACAGCGGCAATAGACTCTCGTCCAAAAAATACTGTCCCCTCAATTTGGATCGATAGAAGCACGAATACAGGCACGAGCAATCTGTTAGGCACAACATCATTGGGCAAAATACTCCGCTTACTCCACAAGCTGCACGTCAAATATACATGCAAATAATAACAAGAAATTTATATTGAATTTAAATGAATAGAACAAAAGCCAATTATTTATTGTGTTGAGTGAGGCCTTATATGTCGATCCTCTGTCCACAATTTCTGCTATCCGACCGAATGTTACACATGGACACCAGCATGTTAAGCAACCTAGTTAATTCACAATAGTCACAAAAAATAAAAAATACTAATCAAAATGTGAACAATTTTATTCATGTAATGGATTATTTAATCGAGGAATAAAAACCGGATTTTATATAACATACATATTTGGCATCGAGTACCTGTTAAAAAAGAAGTGTTCTAAGAACTATTTTATACTTTCTTTAATTGACTTTAAATCTTCCAATGTTGTTTTAAATTATAAGGAGTTTGGTTCGCTTTCTTTTTTAATGTGTTTTTCTGTAACTATGGTATTCTTTCGCCACAAATAAGGGTTAGTTGATAAAATTTTTGGAGGTTCCGGTTAAAAAAACAAAAACAAAAATATGTGCAGTAACAACAAATTTTGTTAAAACAAGAATCCTTATTATTGGACCATTTAGTACATGAACAAAGCAAACAACTTACAACTACGAATATCATGACCGCAATGACACAGACTGGTGGACCATTGGCTCGGAGTCTTTTTTGGAACACTCTTACTGGAAAAAAATTATCGAGATGGGGACTTCGTGGACTGGCGTTTGTTGTTGATCAACAGTGGCGGACCCAGCACCCGGCCGGGGGGCGGCCGCGCGTGCTGGGCTCCGGCGAATGACTTTTGGGAAGAAAACCTCTGGCGCCGCCTGAAGCTTCAACCTGCAATTCTGCTAAGATCTGTTCATCTTCCCGGAGGCGGAGGCTCCAGTTGATTCTTTTTTTTTTATTATTATTTAATTGGGTTGGACCGTGTCATTTGGCCCAATAAATTATATAAAGGCCCAGCCCAGCTGTTTTTTTTGTAATGGAGTTGTTGTTGGGCTTGGGCTATTTATTTTTAGGTCCAATAATTAATTAAATAAAGGTCCAGCCAGCCCAACCCATTTCCCCAATTGAAATACAATATTTGGAAACTAAATTCATTTCCATTTTCAACCCAAGATATCCGACGCCGCGACGCGACTTGGACCATGCTGACTGTCGTAACGCCGCCGCCTGTCTGCCGAGTTCTGCTGCTGCTCCGGCTGTCCACCACCGTCCACAACCACAGGTGACTGCTGCCGACTGCCGTCTCCAAGTGCCAATTGGTGAGTTTTCTTCCCAAAAGTCTTGACTGGCACCGTCCGTGTCTGCCAATCTTTTTTTTTTGTTTGTTTGTTTGTTTTGTTTTTCGTGTTATTAT